>CAUYRT010092489.1:0-34344 GCA_963574885.1 Lepilemur ruficaudatus | reverse complement strand
CCATGCTGCCAACCAATGTCAGACTTCCAGCCTCCAGAACCGTGAGAATGTTGTTTGAGCCACCCAGTCTATGGGGTTTTGTTTCAGCAGCCTGAGCACACTGATGCAGTCACAAGTTGCGACTAGGTAGTTCTGTTTAGTAAAGGAAAAACTAACAAGCCAACAAGTGAAGAGCCTATTTATTTGTTTTCTCCAGCATCTAGGAGGTTGGCCACCCTATAGACACCTGAAAAGAAAGAAACTCTTTGAGAAAGGCCTCAGTGGCAGTCTGCACGGAGCAGCACCAGCTTTGGCTACTGTAGGAAGCTTCTGAAGAAGCAACTGGGGTCAGGGCAGGCCGTCCTCCAAGGCCTGTGTCCAGGGTGGTGGGCCTCCTCCTTTTCCCTGCCAGCTCCTGTTTGTATCTCTTGGCAATGACAACAAACATGCAATCCTTTATTATTTTAGTTTATCCTTCTTTATTTTATTTTATTTAATTTTTTTCGAGACAGAGTCTCACTCTGCTACCTGGGCTAGAGTGAGTGCCGTGGCTCTCAGCAACCTCAAACTCCTGGGCTCAAGCAATCCTTCTGCCTCAGCCTCCCGAGTAGCTGGGACTACAGGCATGCGCCACCATGCCTGGCTAATTTTTCTACATATATTTTTAGTTGTCCAGCTAATTTCTTTTTATTTTTAGTAGAGACGGGGTCTCACTCTTGCTCAGGTTGGTCTCGGACTCCTGAATTCAAACAATCCACCCACCTTAGCCTCCCAGAGTGCTGGGATTACAGGTGTGAGCCACCGCGCCTGGCCACCACACTCCTCTTTTCCCTCTTCAACCCCCCCTTAACCTTCTAGTCTCATCTAGGATGACACTTCCTTTAGTTGGGTACTCTGTCCGAGTATGTTCTCGTAGCATTCATTATTTCTTTACTGTGCGTCCTTTGTTGTGTGTAGGATTGCCTGTTTACTTGTTTGACTCTTCCACTAGCCTATCAGTTCCATGACAGCAGATGTTTGGTCTCTTATTCATAGTTGGGGTCCATGAAGCAGCACAGGGCCCAGCACAGAGTAAGTCCCATGTGAATGCATGAATAGCCTGTGGGCCCCCTTACCACGCTTGATTACCTTTTGTCTTGAGGAAGCTGCAAAAACTGAAGGCAGTGATTCTTTATGTAACTTATTCCTGCAAAATACTGTGATAAGATAGTTTACATTAAATCCCTTAATCTTCATCTTCTTATTCTCATTTTGTAAGTGAAAGAACTGAGGTTTGAGTTGCTGTGAGAGACATCGATACTATGGGATGGGCCCCTAGGCCTATGTGACTCCAGGGGCCAGCTCTTTCTGCTCCCCACAGGGCCCACTTCCTCCTTAGAATAACAGAAAAAAAATTCTTAAAAATGTATAGTGATCATTTTAAAAATTCATAGTTTTTCACTTCCTGCCATTTGCTTTCTGACTTCCAACAGATTGCTCTGAGTGTGTTTTCTCCTTATTGTTAATCTGAACGTACTTTTCTTTGTGCTGTCTTCTTTATTCTAGAACTTTCTTCTACAGTCCCCATGTCTACGGGAGTTTCAACCTTGCTTGCTTTCTCTACAGTGAAAATAGCCAGGCCCTACATTTCTTCTTCATTTCTATCGTCCTTTTCCACAGGGACTATTTCCCTGGTCCTGCCCTGGGATTACTCTTTCCGTAGCACTTTATCCTGAGCTCAGTTGGTCCTTAGTGTTCCCCAGTCTTAGCCTGATGTCACACTACTTAGGGGGCTTCTGCGGGTCTTTCATCAGGGAAGCAAATTGCTTCTTGTTACCACCAAAACAATTAACTGTTCTCTGTGGAAAAAATATCTAGATGTATAGCCAGAGAAAGGACATGTACAATTTTTGGGAGATTTCCCATTTTGTGTTGACCATGATCCTTTTTAGGGTTCTTTGATCCAAAGCAGCACACAGTTAACCACAAAATGTGAGAGACAAAAATGTGCTGTGAACGAGTAGAAGCTCTAAAGTTGGACAGACCTAGCTTTTAGGCCTCCTTCTACCATTTCTCTGTCTGTATGACTGGACCAAGTTACTTTACTTCTCTGTGCCTCAGTTCTTTCATCTGTAAAATGGAGATAATAATGTTGCCCACCTTATAGAATGATTCCTGGCACTGAGTAAGCACTCCATGAATGACGGTGATAGTGTGGGTAGTTGTACATAGTGGAATAAGGCTCAAAATGTGGCCACACTCTAATCCCAGGACACTGTGAACGTTCCCTTGCATGGCAAATATGACTTTGCACGTGTGATTACATTAAGGATCTTGTGATGGGTACTTTGGTTCTCATTGAATCTATTTTTGTACTTCTGGCCTCCACAACTCTAAGAGATTAAATATGAGTTGTTTTTAAGCCACCGAGCTGGTGGTAATTTGATACAGCAGCCAAAGAAAACTAATACAATGGTGATATTTGGGGAATTGAAAGATGATTCCAAATGAGCTGATAAAGAGGAATAAAATGTTAATATAAGAGAGATGATACTGCGGAGGCTGACAAGTGGGGTGGAGAGGCTAAGTGTGAAATGCACGCCTAAATGTGAGGTTGAAGTATTGCAGTGCCTGGGCTAGAGGAAGTCCAGAAAGAGAAGGTCGATGGATGAAAGCCACTTGTGGGGCTTTTAGACGTGAACGGAAGTGGGGTCTTGCAGAGAAGGGAGATGATGAACGGTGGCTGAGGGAGGGATGTGACAGGTAGGGTGGCTGAGCAGGTGGTGGAATGTCCTGTTCGTAAGAGAGTGATGAGTTCAGAGGAAAGGCTGGTTTGGGGAATTTCCCTGGGCAACCAGCTGGGTCTTAGAAAAGAGGCCCTGTGTCTCTGAAACAAAAATGCCACTTTCTGCTGTTCTTAGTACCATATTAGCGATAGAAAAAGACAGTCCAAGAAAAGAAATTCTGAAAAAGACCTCCTGGTTCCTTAAAACAAGCCAAGACTATTAGCACAAGACTGAGTACCTTCCACGTAACCTATTTCTAGCAGTGCCCTGAGAGCCCGTAGGGCTGAAGTGAAGTTTGCTTTGTTCAAACTCTCCATGTGCTGTGTGTGATTTGGTATTTGCCACAGCACACACTGTGCCTTTCATGTGCCCATGCTGCTTCCACTCCTGTCCTGCCCTCTTCCCCTCCCTTTGCCCAGGTGGCAAAGTCTTGCCCATTGTTCACATCTCAAGTCAAGTGTGCCCTCCCCGAGCTAACTCTTATGCTACCGCTGTCTACATATGGGTTTCCTAGCAATTTCCACACTTTGCTGTAACCACACTGGAGAGCTTGTTGCTCCCTCCCTCCAGTAATTCTACCTCGCCCCTCAATAGACAGAAAGATCCCTAGGGACAGATATAAGTCTGTTGATTCTTGTGTCTTCTGCCCCCACAATGCTTGGCATACAGGAGGCATTCAATAAATGTGAACAAATGGATGAATGAATTGATTCATTAATTGTATCCTGTGGGCACAATTATCATCAGACAAAGAAAATAACTAAGTTCATGAATCCCAGGGTCGGTGTCTAAAGAAAATAAATCCTTCCACCCTAACCTCTCAAAACCAAGAAATTATAAAAGGAAGTAATAGCAGAATTGCTTCATGCACGGACCTGATATTAATTTCATTATCGTTTATTTTATAGTTCAAACTACTAGTCAACATCTGAGCTAGAATTTAAAAACAAGTTTTCTTTACTCCTTGATCTAATTTGCCATTGCTTTTATGATATAATTTTTCTTTAACAAAGCAAGTTATAAAAGAAGAATAACAAAATACTGTGTTAAATGCACACTAATTTATTTTCAAGTATTAATATAATAAAACCCCAAGTTGGTTTTTCCCTGGTGTATTGTACATTTAAGGAAAATTTTTTATGATAAACAATTTTTTCTTAGAAAAGATAAATTTGTTACATTCAATGCAAAATTTGTGGATGGATGCAACAATTAGCTTTTTATTACAAAAATAAATAGAACAGTAGTAAAATACATCATGTCCACATTTGGAATATAAATTATCTTAGATGAATTAAATAGATCACTAATAAGTTATCAAGGGATTAACTATCTACGGCATCTACCCACAAAAAGCAAACAACTCAAAAGGCCTACTTGGGTATGTCCAAGTCTCAGTAACAAATTATAAACTATTTTATCCTAACTCTACATCCATTTGAAGTATTTAGTAAATTTAAAATTGAATAGCTAACAACCTGGCTGTACCAGTTTACCCATTACTGTGAGCACAAAAAAAATGCAGTTCTCTACCAAATGGAGTACTTGCAGGGGAGAGTGAAATCCCAAGCTCTATCACACATCAAACTTAGTTCTGAGCACTTCCTGTGCGTGCAAAGCACAATGTCAGGCACTGTAGGTGACACAAATATATGCACCAACCATCCCAGTTACTGAGTGCCTTACAGTTACTGAGAATTTCTAGTAATATTTGTTCATAAACCATACAATGGGATGAGGCAGAAAAAAGTACCTATGGGGTGTAATGTACACGACTCAGGTGACGGGTACACAAAAGCCCAGACTCCACCACTGCACCCTATATACATGTCACGGAATTCAACTTGTACCCCCTAAATCTATTAAAATTTTCTAAAAAGAAAAAGAAGAGACTATTCTGTTACTAGTGGTTTACTATTAGTAATAGAATATTTTTGGAATGAGTGCACTTAAATCAATGAACATAAAAGAAGTTGGGAAAAAAAGAAAGTATTTTCTAACCACTGTAACCACTGAAAGAACCTGGTTAGCATGATTAATACTGTTGAATTGCTAAGAAAAAGTTTCCTTGAAAAAAGAACTATTAGCATTTTAATATTTCCTTACCTCCAGTAGACTAGTTACCTTTTTACTAGCTTTGAATACCCTGTACTTGAGTCCTGTGTATGTGGTAGGAGTAATCTTGTTGGGCTAAAACACCAGGAAAACTCAGTTCTTTCACCCGCTGATGGAAGCTCTCCTTCTACCTCAGACGGCTATTATTTTAAAATTGTTTCTACCTTCTGTTTCTCTCTTCTCCCCATTGTTTTAATTCTGCAGCTCCAAAATAATCTACATTATTTTTAAATTATTAAGAAATTAGATGTCATCAACTGGTAATATACTGGCTCAAAAAAATTGTCTCTTTTCCAAACTACCATGGGCTCTAGAGAGAGAGAAAGATGTGTAGTACTTGCATTTATCACTGTCCGTAACTGTTACAATCTGGGGTATTTTGCTGTCTCAAAGTGAAATTATCAATTATGTCAAATGTTTTTAAAAATTCAGCATTTTTAAAATGTTTGTTTGTTAAAAAGTGTACATTTTTACATTGTTCTTAATACACTGTATTAAGTGTAAGATCAAGAATGTCCATTGCTTACCAAAATTAATGTATTCACTCTTGTATTCACTCATACAAATAGAGCTGGGAAGAGTTATAAGAGGAAAATATGCCTAATTATCACCTCATTTCTAAATGCTTTAGTGTTATAGAAAAAGAAATAAGCTCTAAATTATTGAGGAGAGAGAGCTAATTCATCATAATGGAGGTTTAAACACACACAAAAAAAAAGAAGAAAGAAAGTAACATATGCTTGGATTTCACAATCCTGTTACATCATAACACCCCAAATTGGAAGGAAGATGGAAAACACATCTTGAAAGACTATTTCTCAGGCCTGGCTCCACCCCACAAAAATCCCTGTGCCATTTTATTAACAAACTTTTTTACATGTAGCAGTTGGATCTAATGAGAGGCTAAATCTTGGCTTTGTGGTAGAAATTGATTTCTTTTTTCTGTCATTCTGAGTTCTCCTGTAGCCAGCCCCAGTGCCTGGGAGCCTGCTTCATTGTTCATCGTTAGTATTTATCACAAAATGCCACAGAATGCTCAGAACTGTGCTAGAATATTCAAAAGAAAACACAAAATCTGCTCTTAGGAGGGGACCCAGACCATTAAAAGCATTGGCAGATTCTAAAAAAAGAAAACTACAGTGGTGGTGAAACAATGTGTCCGGTAGGAGGGCCACTTAGGCTACCTCTGAAAGGTGGATTCTGAGGGCAGGTGGAAAATGTGTGGCTGAGAACTCTTTCTTCCTCTTACCCTGACCACCCATGGCGATGGCTTCAGGTCAGCAGGCTACCTCCAAGCAGGCGCAGGTGGCAAGCCTGACACCAACAAGCCAGGCATTGAAGTCACATACCGGGAGAGGGAACAGTGCAGGTCCTCCTCAGCAGGCAGATTCCATTCACCTGCAGTCTGTGTGTGTGACGGCAGTCAGGGTCAGGAGGACACTTGACAGAGGGAGAAAAAGAAACAAATCCTATTACCTCTGATGGGTACTCAGAGAAAACTCCTATAAACTTCTTACAAACTGAAGATTAAAATGTTGCATAGCGATGACATACACCCGTACCCTCACAAGGACCTCATTTCCTCTTTCATATTACTCAATAAATGCAATTTCCTTCGAAAATTGTATTTTTTTAATAAATAAAAGCAGTAAGATCCTAAGATAGGTGTTGTATTCTGGGTGGGAAAGTGATGCATTTGGTTTCATTTCCTCCTGGTGTCATAATCCTTTGCCATCAGCAATGCCACCAAGATTGGAACTCTGATTTTAATATTTCATACTTTAATTGACTACAGTTCTCAGTTTGCAATTTCAAGTGACAGTGTATTTTCAGCTCAACCTATTTTAATTCTTATCCTACACTCTGTGGAATTGTATGACAGCAGATTTAAGGCTGATATTAACCATTTCTCATTTTTGGCAGGTTGGCATAAACATTATTAAATAGGTCTATAGAGTGAAGTGAAATATACTCAACATCTTCTTCGTATGCATTTTTGTAACAAAAATGCCTACAACATAGGACTCAGTAAACAGTTGATGAAAGGATGATGGGGGAAACCACATAATCAGGAAGGTGAAGGAAGAGAAAAATCTTCCCATGCAATTTCTAGAAACTCTTTCCAACCATGCTTAGGTTTCCATTAAATTTATTATAGTCACCAAATAGTAAAACTCAGGTGTGATGCTCTTACATATGCAATGATTGTGATTGGTTCCAAAAGAGCTGTAGTTTGTATGTTTAAAGAGGAGAATATTTTCTCTGAAGCCCCCATTCTGTAAAAACTTGCCATTCTTACATAATGTGAATGATAAATGTGGCATTGGAGTTCTTCTTCTTTCTCCAAAGGATATTTTTTTAAAAGCACCCACAAATGTCATCTCCTCTATTTTTAAGCAGAGTGCTGCTGGATAAACAGCTGAATCGTGTAAACCCAATGGGAAAATTCGAAGTTTAAATAAGCTATTTTATGTTATTGAAAATAAGTGGTATGGACTGACACAGAACATATGGGTTTGTGCGTACAATTACGTGTAAATTCTCTTAACTTTGAATATAAAATTCTAGCCGAAGCTGGAGAAATAGGAAAGCAAAATATAATCTGTGATGATGACTCTACGAAGAGTCTAATTTCTGATTCTCCAGCCCAGCTTTCATCAATTTCCAGTTAAAACCTGTTCCTTCAGTTTTCTTTGCACGTAATAGTTGTATCTTTAGATTGAGGGAATGGAAAAACAGCACAAGTTTTAAAAAACAGACGTACAGTGGTTGTAGGTTTAGGGCTTTTGCCCAGAGTTCATTTTAAAATAAAAGTTATATATGTTAGTTGTGAAAAAAATCAAAGAGACCAGAATGATATTGAGTTAAAAGTAAAAGCCCACCACTTCATTCCTAATTCCCAAAGCAACCACCACTGTTACCATTTTCATATTTTCCTTCTGGTATTTTCTACATATATTCAGACATACATATATGTGTATGTGTACATTTATCGATGTATATGTATATTATGTATATACATTTTCTTTCTTCTTTTTAACTAACTGGTATCATAGTATACTGTTCAGCCCTTGGCCCTTTTTTCTTAATAATATATGTTGGCCATCTGTCCACATCAGCACATATAGATCCATCTCATTCATTTTAATAACTATAAACTGCTTCATTATATGAGAGTGTTTATTCATTTTGCAAATGTTTAATGCTCATCTACCGTGTGCCGAGCACACTTCCAGACACTGGGAACACAGGATTGAGTCAAATCCCTGCCCTCATGAAGACCACGTTCTACCGTATTAACATCACGTATTAAAGAGCTAGCATATTAGCAATACATATGGAGGAACATTACTCACTATCACGCTTTTTGCTTTTACAAACAACGCTGTGATGAATCATCTAGTAAATAAATCTTTATACCAATTTATCAGTTGGATAAATTGCAGAAATTATTTTTACATATTCAGCCTTTCGGTCACTGTTTTGTTTATATTATCAACTTCTTTAAAAATGGATTGTGAGCTTTTCATTGCTAATTAAATAATGCAATAATAGAATATTTACACTGAGATAAATCTTTTGTAAAGCAACAGCTTCAAGTATCTTAATAAATGTATTAAAATTTTATCTGAATTGAATCCTCCTAGATTAGTCTATGATCATGCTCCACGAGGGAATCAGGTCAGAAGTCTCAGTTTCCTTCTACTTTTATTGATCACACGTGCTAGAAACTTCTGATGTAAATATTTCATGATGCCCAAGTGCTTCTCAGACAAAATGTTTATCTCCTTTTGGTTTCTGTGTAATATAAGAGAAAAAGAAAAGGTGTTTAGTAAATCAAAACAAAACAAGTGTATTTCTTTATTCACAGAAAATTCTAGAAAATTATGCCTCCAACATAATTGGGCCCAACAAAACCAATTATTATTTATGAGACTCTCCTTCAAAAAGCCATTTGAGCTTCTCCTGCCTCTATGCCTCATGTATTTATTACAGATGAAACCAGGTCAAAATTTACATCTAGGCGCAGCCTCAAATGGAAGAAGAGAAGTTGCTGGACAAGTGGGTCAGGGAGAAAGGGGGTCTCGTGCCCTCTGCCTCAGGGATTGGGGGCACGTGATGCTGCCTCCCGCTTCCCATCCCCTCACACCTCATAATGGCCTTCTCCTCCACCTCCCGCCCACCGTTTACATATTTTCTGTGTTTCGGACTCCTTCCAGTAATATCAAGAACACTAGCTGTTTTGGGCAAAAAGTCGGAAGCCACATGCATTTTTTATTTTTTTAATTTATAAAATATTCGCTCCTAAAGGAAAAAAAAAAGTTCTCTTTGGCCATTCCAACACAAAACAATTTTTTTTCCTGAATGTTTGCCTACATCTGCCACAAAGAAAAGAAAATAATTCCTTTTGTCAAATGGGATATCATAAATGAAGCTTAATTTAATGCTTTTCTATTAATTCAGAAATGTTTACTCTAAACAAACAATTGCAAACTTGAGTAGGTGGTTAAGAGCTCACTCTTCCAGCTGCAGTGAGCCCGTGAAAACCAGCATTGTCACCAGGAACAGGCATGAATATCTGAAGAACCCTCATCAGGTCAGCTTCCCTCATTACTGAAAAGGTAAAGAAGGAAAATGACAAAAGAATTAGCTTTTTTCAAATGAAATATATCTGCATTGTTACTATCCGTGGGTAGTTCAAAACTTTCCTAATAGGAAAAGCATCATTGTTGAATATGAAGTATGCTTCTGTTTTCACGTGGGAGAGAGAATACTGAAGACTTCTAATCTGCCAGCCAATATTTGGAGACAGAAGAAATAATGGAGTGTGCGTCCTGTTAGCAAGGGCGCTGGTTACTTCTACATCCAGAGATAGTCATCTGTTATCCTGAATAAGCCATTCTTCCTTCATTACAGTTTTTACCATAAAAATGTTTGCCTGGACTAAGTTCATCGTATAAAATGCAAGACATGTACACATACCTATTTTTACAGACCAATGCCACTTACATGTCTCTATCACTACATTTCATTTGCACTCATACTTGAAGTGAAACAAATAATGGCACAGGCTTGACACAAAATGTTAAGTTCCTACAGACTAGGTTTTGTTATGGTTCTTCCCCTCTATACATAGTAGCCACTTTTCCATTTTTGTCTTCTACATATCCATATAGGGGAATCAAAAAAAAAACCATTTCACACAAATTGTTGAAAAGTATTTGTATAGATTGGTGGTTTTTTTTTTTTTTTTACTTTGTAGAGTTCAGTGATTAGATAACTAGTTGGAGTGTGATGAAGTGGAAATTGCGCAGACCCAAAAGGAGAGCTGAATTCTAAAGCCAATTCTGCCACTTATTAGCCATATAAATTGTAATTTACATTCTAGGTGTCAGTTTCTTCATTTGAAAATAAGGAGGCTGACATTTACCAAAGTATGATATGAATAGATGTTCATGTGAGGAAAAGGAGTTGAATTTGATAGACTGAGTAATATATTCAGGTTTCTATATTGGCAGACATCCTGGAATCTTTAAGATTCTAATATGAATGGCAGCTAAGACAGCAATATGATCTAGACCATCTCTCAAACCATCTTGGAACTCTCTTCTACAAAGAATTTTGAAGGATTGGTGAGCCATGAAATGTGTTTTGGAATATACTGGGTAAAGTGACAGTTTTAGGATTCTGTTTGATCCTGCCACGATCCGGTGATGGGGCTGTCTGGGCCTAGTGGACTTCAGTCCACCCTGCTGTAGGATATGGTTTTGGTTCCCTAAAGATCTCTACAGAAACATCCAACTGCAGCTTCCCACATGCCAACAGAACCTCTCTTACGATTGCTGGGTTCCCCACCGCCCTACACACACACAGACACACCAGCACCTCCATGCACGCAGGCATGTTCTCCTGAGATCCATCCTTCTTGCCCACTTCTAATGCCAGGTTTCTTTGCTGTCATCAGTAGAGGAAAATCCAGGACTAAAGGTTCCCACACTTTACTACTGAGTTGGAAAATACCAGGTATACCTCAGGCGATGTAATTAAAGATTTCATGAGCACTTTTATTTTAGTTCATTTGATTTGATTTGATACTCTGCTTAGAACTGGGCTTATAGGAATGAGTAATAGTCTCTACCAGACAAATGACGTCATCTTTCCTCTCAAGGTGCTTACAGATTGATGGGTGAGACAGATTTGTAAACAAATGGGTTTAAAACAACGTGATAAGTGTTACATGAGTAGTATGTGCAGGTTGCTCGAGTAAATCTTGATTTTAAAAGTTTGGCTCTATATTTGTTTTATTAAGGCAAGGCATGATGGGATTCTTGATCTTTTAGGGTATAAAAGCACTTAAATACAAGATTGGTCTCTAAAATTCCTGTTTATTTCATGTGTGATGTTGCAGGTGACTATAGATTTTCCTATTTCTTTGTCAACAAAGTGATAAAAATTCCACGAATGACTCCTTTGCTCTTAAAAAATGTCAATGAAGCTGATGAGCCAGGCACTCTGCTAGGCGCTGGGTACAAAACTGGTACAACAGAGTTCACTCTGCTAGGAGGGCTTTTGTGGGTCTCCTGAGCAGCTAGTTAGGAGTTGGTATTTACTTTTAGATCTTTGAGCCAAACTGTAACTCTTCAGAAGATGAACAGAGCACATACAGCTCTCAGCTAAAGAGAAGCTGAATATCAATGAGCCCCACAGTGGCCTTGTCTGCCCCTGCTGTCTTCCTCCCACTGCCCAGAGTTGCCACCGAGCTCCCACCTGGGATGGGTCATTCTGTGTGGCCATCTGGAGGGGCTAGAGTGCCCAGTTATTCAATCAAACCCTAACTTAGGTGTGGCGGTGAAGGAATTTTATAGGTGTGGTTAAGATCTACAATTAGTTGACATTACAGGAAGGAGATCACCCTCAATAACGTAGGGGGGGTGCTCATACAATCCATTTAAAGGCCTTAAGAGCAAAAGTGAGGTTTTCCTGAGAAGATTCTGTGTTAAGGCTGCAGCATCAGCCTGAGTCTCCAGCCTGCCAGCTTACCCGCCTACCCGACGGGTTTCAGACTTGTCACCCCCCACGGTCATGTCAGCCAGTTCCTTGAAATAAATCTGGTTTTCCTGTTCTGAGAACCCTAACTGATCTACAGTCCCCTATACAGGCCACTGGGGATCCCCCCAGGTGCACTTGTCTCCCCCAGCCTGAACCTTTCCCTCCTCCAGCTCAGAGTCTTGGATCTGTTGCACTTCCATTGTGGTTCAGCTCTGTCGTGAATTCAATAGGCTTCAGAGGTGTACACCCCGTGGGGACTTAACCTTCACTTACAACGTGATTTCCACATGAAAATACCTTCTGAATTCCAAAAAGCCAGCCTACAAACAAACCTTTATTTAGTAGATGTCGTATATGTTATATCATCTTTGTCCTCACAGTCAGTCCCTGAAGTAGGTGTTACTGTCCTCATTTTATGTTTGAAAACCTGAAGTTAAAAGATGTCCAAGTAACTAGGCCAAAATCACACATTTGGTAGAAGTAGAGACAAATTTGAACTCAGGTTGACCTCATTCCAAAATCTATAGTATATTCATTGCACCACACTCCTTCCCTGTAGGTGAAAAACTACCCGACTAAGAATTACATGATGGAAAAATATTCCATTTTCTCCTGTGCCACTTTTTGTAAGTGTGCTGTATGGAGAACAATTTCTACATTGGCTACCATTTTTTGAGGACTTACTAAGTACTAGGCTCTTGTTTTAAAGACTCCTGCACTGAAAGGTCTGGGTGAAATTATACATCATTTCTGTAGTTGGGCATTTCAAAATTCTAAGACGTGTTAGTACTAATGACTTTTGTTCCAGCTCCATCTATCTCAGGTCATAGATATTTTATGGAGGCTTTTCTTCCCCTGTTCCTAAATGACAGATGTTTCATGTTGACATTGAATACTATGTAAATTAGGATAAAAAGACAGGATTGTCCCAAGGTGAATGAAAGTCTTCTTTTTAAGGTTTTGTTTTTAGAAATGTTTTGAACCCCACTGCCCCTGGCACCTGGAGGTTGATGTATAAGAATATGCAAAGGCATTCAAATATCAGGCTTCCTGCTCTTGCTTTGCACATGGGGTAACAAACCGATGATGGACTCACTCCGTCTGGGTGGACATCTTCAACCCAAGCCAGTGCTTTCTCTGACTCCTGGCTACACAGGGACCTCTTCAAAAAGACACTCGTGTCTGTCTTTATTCTGAAGACAGAGAGCTCTTAAGAAATATTCTTCTTTAAAATTACATGTAGTAAAAGTAATGGTAGTTAAGGACTAGGGAGCTCAATTCAAGAAATATTACTTTAGGGTTTTAAAGCTGTTCATTCAACAAGCACCTATTAAGCACTTACTTTGGGGGAAATGAAGATGAATAACACTGTCGCTCTGATCAATAATGAATGTGCTGGAACTCTGCGCCAGATGCTGTAGAAGCCATGTTTTTCAAAGCAGTGGTCGCAACCAATTAGTGGTTAGTGAAATCAATCTAGTGGGCTACAAACATTATTATTTTTAATTAAATAGAATACAATAGAAGAGAATAGAAAAGAAGCATGTATGGCATGCTGAAAGGTTAAATGTGTCTCTTCCTTTCAGTTGTATATGTGCATATACTGGTTTCCAAAGTAAATGTATTTCTTACTATGAAATGTAGTCAAAAGCTGTTTAAAAGCCACTGCTATAGAGAGAGGAAAAGAAGAACACAAAAGTCTTGCTCTTAAGAAGCTTGTGTCTTTCTGGGAAGATAAAGCTAATTAATGAACAGCAGACCCTTTGTATACAACAGCTAATGACTAAGTGGTGAAATGAACATTACTGATTTAGTGTCCCATGGGATTAAGACCAGGGGGAAAAAATCGATGTGACAATTCATCATCTCTCCTTCCACCTTGAAAACCTTCCTTCACTCAGCTCCTGGGATAACACACCTTGTTGGTCCTTCTCAGACTGCCTTGTTCTTTGCTTCTTAGCTCCCAATGCAGAACGGACACAGCTCTTGGACCACTTCTCTCTTCTATCAACACTTGTTCCTTGGGTCACCTCCTTCATTCTCAGAGCTTTAAGTACCAGGTGTGTGCCCACCTGGCTTTTTCCAGATTGCCGGAACTCCTGGCCTTTGATATCTAACTTCCTATTCAACATCTCTACTCGGATGTCTCGTGGTCATCCCAAACTTCATACATCCCAAACTGAACACCTAATCTTCGTCCCCCAATCTGCTGTGGGCCTCCTCATCTCAGCTAATGGGAATTCAGTTCTTCTATGGTTGATCAGGCCCAAAACCTCGGAGTCCATCCTGACTACTTTCTCTCCATCCTTGCATCCGTTCAGGAGTGTCTTGGCCTTGTCTTCTCCCCACCCACCCCCACCACTGGTTCCTCCCCTTAACTCCAGTCTGCATTCACTGCATGGGCCTCCCTCCTTTTCTCGGACTCCACCATTGTTCCCCTCTAGTCATTCTCAACTTGGCAACCTAAGTGATTCTCTTAAACTCTCTCATCAAAACCTGCATTCTATCCCCATCTCACATCTGCTTCCGAAATGGATGCCACACTCACCCTTTATCACGGCCCTCACCTTCCACCTGCTCTCACTCTACTCCACCCACCTGCCTCCACCTGTGTGCATGGCAGGCATGCTCTTCTTTCTGCCTGGAGCACTCTCCCTCCAGACCTCAAGGCTAACTCCTTCACCCAATTCCATCTGGACTCAGAAGTCACTTCTCAGCGAGGCCTCTGATGAGCACAGTACTAGCCCTGCACATCCCACCACCCTCCCCTCCCCTACAGGCACACTCCCGTCCCCTTCCCTGCTTTCTTTTTCTCCATAGCACGTATCATGATCTAACATACATCTTACTGATTTCATTAATGGCTGGCTTCCCCCTTCCCCACAAGGGCAGGGAATTTTTTCTGTCCATACATTGTTGTATTCCCAGCACCTAAACCAGCACCTATTTCATAATACAGTCCACTCTCCACATTCATGGCTCCCACATTCATGGATTTAACCAACTGCAGATTGGAAATATTTGGGGATAAAAAGTTCCGAAAAGCAAAACTTGAATTTGCCACATGGGGAATACTATGTTGGATCCATGAGAATGAAGTGATGTGCAGGCACTGTGTTAGGTATCATAAGGAATCTAGAGATGGATTAAAGTATACAGGAGGATGTGCATAGGTTATGTGCAAACACTACAACATTTTATATCAGGGACTTGAGCAGCAGCAGATGTTGGTATTCTCAGGGATCCGGGAACCAAAATCTCCCACAAATACCGCGGGACGATTATAATATATGCTCAATAAATATATGTTGAACAAGTGACTGAATGCTTTCAAAGCATTTTGTTAAAGTCACAGAAGAAATGGCACTTTTAACTCCAGATTAACCACAAAGTAATCGGTTTAAAGTGAAGGAAGAGAATACCATGATAAAGTCTGGTCTGAGAAACCTTACCTCAGAACCCTATAATGAATACTCCAGGTGGAATATTTCCTTTCACTGGGCCTTGGGCTAGCTTGGAACTTCTGATTCAGATAGCTGTTGAGTGTATCCTAGTCATCTGTACACGTTTGTGTGATGCTCCCATTCATTATAGGTACCTTGCTGCCCACAGAAAGTGGGTTGAAACAATTTAAAGTACACGTCCTCAAGAGGCAGCTTCCCATGTGGCGATTATTAAAGTGGAATGTTGTATCAAACCTGTGCATAAAGACACCAAAATATGATTGAGTTCTTTCTAGATATCAAGAGCTAGATTCATGTAGTTTGATGGTTTCATTGAATTAGAATGGACTGTATTGAGGAAAGAAAGATTCTATTTTGGTCTATTTGAATGCAGTATACTTTTAGGTGTTAGGAATGTAACTTGGAATAAAATATCCAAACAGCAGCAAGATGCAGTAGTAATCATGATGGTGATGCAAAAGATGAAATTTTGAGTTGTGTCCCTTCTTAGCTCTATTGGGGCTTTTGTGTTTGTTTATAAATGTCAAATAGCTACATTAATGATTCACAGTATAATCATTTATAGCCTCATTTGAGAGACTCAGTATTTCAGAATTAATAATAGAGAAACTAAAGAAAAATATTAGCTGAAATTTATTTCATAATTCATAATTTTTAAATTAAGTAGCAACACCTGAGATGATTGACTTGATATGTTATAGATTGTAAACTAGCTGTACCATTTGTTAATAGTAAGATAATCAGACTTTACATTCTAAAGTAAAGATCCATACTCATAAGAATTTGAAAAATATCTGTACTATTTGTTCCTTGTATAATTATCAGCCTTTAAGTTCTAAGGAAAAAATTCACACTCATACAAAAGTGACAAATAGTGGGGTGTGTATAGCAACCGACAGATGTGCTGAGAGATTGATAAGATTTTAGCCAACACCAAAGATTGCTTTTGAAGAATGGTGTTTCTACAACTGGGCTTCTATTGACCCTCAGAGGAGGATCACTAATCTTCTACCCACATCTCTGCTTCTGAATACCAGGCACAGAATTCTAGTTTGTCACAGGGAATTCATTTTTTGGAATTAGGAATTATAGCTACAAAGCACATGGGATGTGATGGGCAAACACCAGCACGCTAGCGACTGCAACAGTAATGGAAATCTACAGCGGCTCAGCGAGCCACTCCACACCAACAGATATGCCTCTATACGCCAGAAAATGGACAGGTACACCCAAAGCTAAGAAAGGCTCTAAATTGCTTTATGTCGTATGCAGTCAGTGGAAATAAATATATTTACCGTAGACCTAAACATCTATTGTTTTTATCTTGCACTGTTTTAAGACGTCTTTATATTTCACTAAAACTTGTAGCCAACTCTGACTGCTGAGTGATGGGTGTTCTGTGACCATTACTTTAAAGTCTTTTGGTTCTTCCAAACACCCAACACTCACTACTGTTACAATTGTCAAAAATGCTATGGCATTGTATCTCCCAGCAACTTAACACAAGAGTTTCATGTTTAATGGGAAATTACTATAACTAAGTTTTGAAACTTTTAACGGACAGCAGCCTGGTGTGATGAAAAGAGCATAGAAATTTGAGTAGGATAAACATGCTTTTCGATTGTGACTTGCTGTAACATTTAGTGTAAGTTATTTAATGCCACTTAAGTCTCAATTTCTCATCTTTACAGTGGGATTAATAACAACACAGGGCTTTTGAATTACATGAAATAATGTTTGTGTGTTAGTGATTATGAAATGGCCACCAGCAGTTCCTAAGGGTACATGTTCCCTACTCAATAGAAAGGAAATATCTTTGTCCCATGTCCCACCAACAGGTGCAGAGATCCTTGCTAATCGAACAGGCCTAAATCACACACTCGACCCCCAGCCAAGCAATGAAGCTGGGGAACGTGATGTGCTGATGGGCTTAGCCCAACTCCTGTGCTCCTCCTGGAACACAGGGACCTCGGGTGGGGAAAGAAGGTTTCCCCAAAACAGATTTGGAGGCCGGTCTGACTATAAGAACCAGAAGTAGAACCAAGGTAGCAAAGCCGATACTTGTCTAGTACAGTCAAAATACAGGGTGAACAGTTAATAAACGTTTTTGCCCCTCTTGTGCCTATATCATACTGAAGTCTACTATCTTAATTACTATTTCTTATAATTTTCTGTGAGACAGTGTTTCTCTATATTGCCCAGGCTGGCCTTGAACTCCTGGGCTCAAGGGATCCTCTCGCCTTAGCCTTCCAAGTATCTGGAGCTACAAGTGCATGCCACTGTACCCAACTTCTTAGTTACTAGTTCTTAATGTGGAGTCACAAAGGCATCTTCCCCACAGGTAGTGCTCCCTTTGATATCAGTCAGAACCTCAATAACATTTCCTACGGCCCCCAAAGGCCCAGGGATCCCCTCATCCTTGGGGGACCAGAGACCCAGCCCCTCTGCTGTTCTCCCGCCAGGTTGCTCTGTCCGCAGCACTCACCCTTCACACCCATACGTTCAACTCCTAGGGAACAGTTTCCCTCTGGGGAAGAGGACTTATGGGAACACACTCCAAACCCAGTAGGTAATTCAGAAATACTGAGATTCAATACTCAACCCAGCTGGCCTGACTTTAAAGCTATTTTTTGCTCTTTTCCTTCATCCATCCTCCAGATTTTCCTGGTCCCCTCAAAACCTATAAACACCTTTGAGAGCAGAGACTGTGTTTTATAAAATGCTTTTGGTGTATCTACCCAGCACCTGCTGTGGTGCTAGACACCCTGTAGATACTTACAAAGATGCTCGTGGGTGAGAATAATTCTATAGGGTCACGGTGAGCAAAGCGCCATTATATATCACTGTTTACAAAGTTCTGTTCTTTAAAGAGTATTTTAAAATTATTATTTGGAGGGCACCAGGGCAAAAGGTATAAGCCCTATATAAAAAGAGGTAGGTATTTACTCTTGCCCTTAGAAGGTAATTTTAAGCAATCTGAAGCAAATTAAGTTTTACACCAGTTTTGAGCTTCCAGGGGGGAGTTAGAAAGGGCAGTTGCCAGGGAGATCTCCTGATTGGGAAAAGACAATCATGCCTAGGGATCTGCGCACTGCATAATTGTAATTTTCCTATTCTTGCTCTTTTTTTTTTTTTTCTGCTTTTGCTATGAGAAGAGCAAGCTAAAAAGGCTACAGGGACATTTAAGCCAAGTCGCATTTGTCAAGGTGAAAGCTGTGTGGAGCAGAAAAGCAGTTCTCCCAGCTGTAAAGAAGAAGCAAAGGAGCCGAGTGAGTAGGGAATCTGAGAGCCCACTAAAAGTGCTTAGAAGGCCAATGCATTGCAGCCATTTCTGTACAGAGTTGTAGGCAGGAACTTGAAATCCAGAAGGCAGCCTTCTTGCAAATGCTAAATCGCTGCTGGGACACTTGGAGGACCCCCATACCTGGACACCACCCTTAAAGGTGTGGCTGCCCTGCAAGTTTTCTAATCTCCTGCCACCCCCCAAACTGTCCATTTTCACTTAAACAGAACAGCAGCTGTAAGAGAGCCCTGGAACTGGGAAACAACAAACGCTGTTTTACTGCGTAATTATTTTAAGTATTTATTTTTAAATACTTAATTTAACAATGCTAGCAAGTTAGTGACAAGAGAATATTTATGCCTATTTTAATAGTTACATTTAAAAAAAAAAAAGTAGTATTGAGTGGGAGTGTGCATTCCATTCTTCTTTTTAGTTTATTTGTTCATTCACTTAATCATCATGGATTCATCAATGGCAGGGAATATTAAAAGCTTTGGTGACAAATGCAGATTCCTACTAGTTATTATGACCTTAGGCAAGTCACAGCACCTTTTGGAATCTCAGTTTTGCAGCAGTAAAATGGAAATAGTAATGCCTGTTTCCTAGGACAGCTGGAAGGATTAAAATAAAGTAACACAGGCGCTGCTCTCAGCCCTTTGAGATTGTTCTGTAATTGTCAGATTATTTCATAAATGTCAGCTCCCCAGCTAGCCTTTCATAATACAGGTTTTTCTCTTGTTTACCCTTCCTCATCAAGCACAGGAAGGGCCACGTGGGCTCACCCCCTCAGTGACAGCCACACACCTCATTCACCTGGTTGCTTTCATTGAAATACCCTGTGCTTGAGAAGGAACCAACAGCTACTGGGAGGTAGCCATGCAAATATAACCTGTTATTGGTACCCTACCCCATTTAATCACTGCTCTTCCTTGCTATAGTGTCTTTATTTCTACTTAATCAACCAAATGCCTAAGTTTTTTCTCCCGATTTCCTTGATTCCTGATAAAATAGTACTTTACTTTATATGTCACCCCAGCCTGAGGTTGCTCAGTTTTTTTTTTTCCCAAATCGCTGCAATCCAGAACAGCTCACAGAATTGCACTGGCCTGCCCTTGTATATTTTCAGGACATCTGCTCCATTTCAGCTGTCCTGGCTTTCTAAGTGTCTTCATTCCTTTTGTGGCTCTCAGATTTCCCAAAATCTCACACATTTTCATTCCTTCAAATCTCACCATTCAACTTCCCATCCTGAGATAATCCACTCTCAAGGAGTCACAGCACATGGCTTCATCTCTCAACCATTGTCTCTCAGATTGTCATCGGCACAGAATGTCTAACTATATCTCCCATGTAGTTACATTTCAATAACAGCAGCACAGCCAAAGTGGGAGACTCAAGCTGCATGTGCTCTGGGAGAGAACTTTAAGCCTTCCCATACCTGAAATAGTAGTCCTTGTAACTTTTATTTCAGGGCATGCAACCCATTATTTGTTTATTAATGTTTTTCCTCCAGACAGACCTTAAAGCCCTGTAAAGTTCTTTTCTTATCTGAAATATGTGTTCTGTAGTTTTATCATAAAACAACAATTGTTATCCAAAAAGCATATGAATAAGAGGAGGAGGAGATTCCTGGACTGTGAATGGCAGACCCCCAGCGTGGGCACAGGGGCATTTGCACTAACTACTAACCTCTCAGGACCTCAGTTTCTCTATTTGACAAACTGAGGTTACAATACTTACTCCTCTTATCTTTCAAGGTAGTTGTAAGGATCATGAGACATGTGAGCTTATGTTTTTACACAAAAGTACAGATGAATGCTAATTGTTAATAATTTGATCACTACTAAATATGAACATTAAGTTCTATAATTATTATACAAGAATATATCCATTTCTTGTTTTTCTTTTCATCCATATTTTTAAAGGTTTTTAATAGATTCTAAGATACATAGTTTCCACATTTTAGCATCTCTGATACTGGGATGCATCAGACATTCTCTGCAGTGTCAGAATTTAATGAAGGCATTTATTTCTTAGCAGCACAAAAAAAAAATTGGGACAATTGCATTAGTATCTTAGATTCAGTAAAATGTAGTGTTTTATCTTAGGAGAAAGCTGAACAAGAGAAAACGTTAAGAGCACCTCGTCTATTCCAAATGAGAACTTTATTAATTAAGTGGGGATAAGGCCTCCAAAAAATCCAGAAAACGTTTGAGACATTCAGAAAAGAAGTTTTTACCTTGAATCATACAACCTTTAAAAGTCCCCTGTGAGAAAGACTTTTTAAGGACCTCCCCCACCCCAGCTCATAATAGTTTTATCTCCCGGACTTCCCAGAGCTGGTGTGATCCTCTTTCAACGGAGTTGGGGCAGAGGGGAAATGTCAGCACCAAAAGACAGCCCATTTCCAAAGGTCCTAGAAGATAGGTAAATATCAAAAAATGAGCCAATTTAAGAGAGCCATTTTCTTATCACAGAATAAATTTTTATATTATTGCATATGATTACATATATAGTCTATTTGCATTATATTTTTATACTAGAATATCTAATAAATAGAAGGATGGCAGCCTTCTAAAATGCTGTTGCTTTTTAATCCCCAAGATTTTTATGGTTGATGATACTTAAAAAGTAATCATATGGAGACAGGTTTCTAACCTTCATTCTGACATTTTTAAAGTGCTTTGAAGTTCACAAACTGTATTCACACACATTATTCCTGTTCATTATACATCTATTATCATTCACACTTTACAGATGGAAAAACTGAATCAAAGAACTGAAGTGACTTATCCAAGGTCACACATAGGGAGTGAAACTGCTAAGCTGGTGGTGGAAGTCATTCATTCATTCAGGCTCACATTTACCTAGAAACCTGTTCTGTTTCTGGTACTGTCCTAGGCCCTAGAAATAAAGAGTAAGTAGCTCCCCCATTTACCTTTTCCAGCCTGCTCTCCCTGCCCATGACTATGAGCTAGACAGAGAGAGCCTTTATGCAGCTCAGAGCCCCTTACCCCCACACTGGCCATGACAGTCCTTATACATCTGGAGTGCATAGGTCTAGGGCCAAAGATTCTTAAAACATCTTCTCCAAATACAAAAATAGTTCCCACAGAGCTTTCTTCTTCTATAAGTTTTCTGCTTTGTGAACCAAAAGGAGACATCTGCAGTGTGATCATGGGGAAGCCCAGCAAACTGGCTTACCCAGGGTAGCCAGGGCTGCAGGCTCTCCTCCCAGTCCTCTGGAATAGAGATTAGTCTCCAGGACAGAGAGCCATGGGTCCTTCGTGATGGGGAACTCTAGCTTAAAAATGTTGGGAGCAGAAAACTCTCTGGGGATGGGGAGCAAGATGGCTGACCAGAGACACCAGCTGCCATAGCATCTCAGTAAGAAGGAGAAGTTTTAGATGAAAGAGAAAAACTTAAACAGAGCTAGGGTGTGGATCTGAGGGAAGGTGCTGGAACTTTCAGGAGACTCCATGGGAAGAAGTTGCGGAGCAGAATAAGAAGGAGCAAGGTATCGGCAGAGATCAACCCCCAAGAGGCTTGGAGTCTAGCGAGAAGGGTAGGTGGAGCGGTTAATTTCTCCGTCACTCACATCTGGGACTATTGGTGGGTTCCTGAGCTGCTGGAGAGGCTTTCTGCCCAGACAAGCCCAAAGACTACGGCCACCAGTGAGCTAGGAGTTTCTTGTAAACCGGGCACCTCCTACCCCACAGACCCTAGCCAGGACAGCAGGTGCCATGTTGCTTCTATACCCACCAGGCACCTTGTCCTCCCAGGGGGGTACAGCTCCTCAGGTTTCATCTTGCTTGCTCCCACACAGACATTTCCCAACTCCAGCCCAGACTGCAGGAGCCACAAAGGTCCAGTGGGTCCCAGGTAATCTGCGTGACTCCAGAGCCTGGACATTCTGGGTGGGCAGCCTTCTGGAGTGTAGGACAGACACGGCCACAGTGCAACATTTCCTCCATGCAGACTGTTATTTTCCCTTCCCCCATCCCCCAGACCTGTGGCTGCCGAGAGAGACAATTGAGCCATCACACCGAGGCTTCCAAACAGAATGGGTCTCAGGCCTTTCCTCTTGGGGTCCTGCAGCATACTGAGGGGTTCTTGGACTGTGAGATCTCTGCCCGCTGGCCCTCCATGGTGCTGCTTGCCTAGGAACTCCATCACAGCAGGGCATGCCCTGAGGTGGAGGGACATTGAACATGCTTGGGTATACTATGGGCAACTTGAGAACAGCATACTTCTCCCTGGCATAGTCAGAGATTAATCTTTGGGTACCTGGGGATAGGCCCACAGGCCAGAGTCCTCACCCCCAGGTCTCAATCACATTGCCTTGGGGAACAGAGGGGATATTTGTAAATTAGTTTCAGAAGATGTGAGAGCTCACATGGGCAGATGTGCAGGGAGAGTGCAGTGTGGGTTCTAGCTGCAAAGTGCTCAGAGGTCACCCCTCCCCACATAGGAGGGCTGCACTCTCAGCTCAGGCTGGGATCCTGGACAGAGAACCTCCCAGCCCACCATCACAGTCATGGGAGAGCCCAGCTGGCTTGAGGTCCTGCCTGTCAGCACACTCTGAATAAAAACTGCTGAGCAGAGAAGGGGGGAGAGGAGCAAGGCCTGCTCCAGACTGCCAGATTGAATCTCAGATGACCCTGCCTCCATAAGCACTTGCTGATTAGGTGGAGCCACTTCAGCCCCTCCCTGGCTGCCTTGCACAGAAGCTGGGAGAAAACCTTCAACTTCTGCTGAAATAGATCCCTTTCCAGCTTTTGTGGACCCTGAGGGCAAGCTCAAGCAATCTAGCCCTGCCCAGCCTCAATAGCCCACCCGCCTCTGCAATGGTAGAGAATAAGGATTCACCTGAAGTTCCAGGGCCCCATCCATGACCTGGGGCATTCAAGTGCTTATCCTGAGGGACTAGAGCCAGTCACAGGACCCAAAAACAACATTGCAGCTTGTTCCTTCTAGCAAGAACCATCTACTGAAGGGTAGATTAATTTGTACACCCTTTACATCATTTACTGACTCAATCATACAGGGTGTGTTTGATTCTCACCCACGAATACCACCTACTGTCTCAGAGGTTAAACTGGGTGTGCCATTACAACTCACACTGTTAAGAAGACCATGGGGCTGGGGAAAGAGAAAGGATTTCAAAGACCTCCATCCTCTCTTATCAAAGAGAGGCAGGGAATCTGCCCACCGACATAGCTCATCACTGCTACAGCCTACAAACCACTAGCAATTGAGAAAACCATGATAGCAAGGATACCTAAAATGATTGCCATCAATACACCCACAAGCAAAGCCAAAGGTTCTCACCAAACATATGCTACAAACACACCCATATGAGTGAAGCAAGAGGGAAAAGCCTTATCTAAACAAAAGAAAATCCAAAAATAAGAAGCAACATCTGCTCCAGATGAGAAGGAATCAGGAAAAGAACTCGGGAAATATAAACAATCAGAGCAAAAAACTCACCCCAAAAAGGGAACACCAGCTCCCTAGCAATGGATACCAACCAAAATCAGAATTTTGATATGACAGATAAAGAATTCCAAATATAGATTATAAGTAAACTCAATGAAACAGAAGAGAAAATGGAAAGCCAAAACAAAGAAAACACAAAAAACATCAGGAAATGAATGAAGAATTCACTAAAGAAACCAAATTATTTTAAAAAATTAAATAGAACTTCTGTGAATGAAAAATTCATTTAAGGAAATACAAACAGTGGAAAGTCTTAAGAATAGACTAGACCAGACAGAAAATAGAATCTCAGAGCTTGAAGACAACACCTTCAAATTAAACAAGTCTGTCAAAGATGAAGAACAGAGAATTAAGAGGAAAGAACAAAGCCTACAAAAAACAGAGTATTATGTAAAGAGGCCAAATATAAGAATTTTAGGCATCCTTGAGGGTGAAGAAGAAAACACAACATGGGTTGGAAATAATTGAGGAAAAATTCCCTGTTCTTGCTAGATATTTAGATACCCAGGTACATGAAGCTCAACAAATACCTGGAAGATTCATCGCTAAAAGGCAATCACCATGACACATAGTCATCAGACCAGCTAAAGTTAACACAAAGGAGGAACTCCTATGAGATACAAGGTGAAAACATCAGATAACTTACAAAGGAAAACCCATCAGGCTTACTGCAGACTTCTCAACTGAGACCTTACAAGCCAAAAGAGACTGGGATCCCATCTTCCGTCTTCTTAAACAGAATAATGGCCAACTTAGAATTTTGTATGCTGCAAAACTAAATTTCTTATATGAGGGATAAACAAAGACTTTTTCAGACAAGAAAACACTGGGGAAATTTGTCAAGACCAGATCTGCCCTGCAAGAAGTACTCAGATCTGCATTATACATCAACCAGCACAATAGAAACCCACCAGCATAAAAATCACCCAAAAGCTAATGTTCAGAGCCCATATAAAATAATGGCTCAAGAGGTAAAACAAAGCAATAGGGTTCTGCCCAACAGGATAAACAAAAATGCATCCCACTTATTAATTCTTTCAATAAATGTGAACAGCTTGAATTCCCCACTCAAAAGATTTGCTGAATGGATAAAAAAAATTCAGGCCAAATATCTGCTGTCTCCAGGAAACACATCTAACCTCATTCAGATTTGAAGGGATGGAAACTTATTCCATGCAAATAAAAATCAAAATAAAGCTGGTGTGACCATTCCCATATCAGAAAACATAGATTTCAAATCAACAATGGTAAAGAAAGACAAAGATGGTCATTATATACTGGCATAGGGAGAAATATATCAAGAAGACATAACAATTCTAAATATTGATGCACCCAACATAGGTGCACCCAGATTCATACAGCAAATCCTACTAGATCTAAACAAGGTGATAAACAGCAACCTCGTAATTGCTGGGGACTTCGACATCTCATTGACAGAACTGGGCAGATCCTCCAAGCAGAAAATAAAGAAGCACTGGACATAAATGGGACTCTAGAGCAAGTGGACCTAACATACATTTACAGAACATTCTACCCAAAAACTACTGAACATACATTCTTCTCATCAGCACATGGAACATTCTCTAAAATTGATCACATCTTAGGCCACAAAACATGTCTCAACAAATTCAAAAAAAATAGAAATTATACCATATGTCTCTCAGACCATAGTGGAATAAAACAAGGAATCAACTCCAACAGAAACACTCGATTCTACACAAAGTCATAGAAATTAAACAACCTACTGCTGAATGATTATTGGATCAAGGAGGAAATTAAGGTGAGAATCAAAAGATTCTTGAACTAAATGACAAAGGGCACCAAAGTTATCAAAATCTGTGGGGTTCAGCAAAAGCAGTCCTACAGGGAAAATTTATAGCCTTAAATGCCTACATCAAACACACAGAAACATCACAAATCAACAATCTAATGAATCATCTCAAGGAACTAGAAAGGGAAGAGCAAACCAATCCCAAACCCAGCAGAAGAAAAGAAATAACTAAGGTCAGAGCAGAACTAAATGAAATCAAAAACAAAATAATAATACAGAAGATTAATGAAACAAAGAGTTATTCTTTGAAAATATAAATAAAATTGAAAGACCTTTTACTAGATTAACCAGAAATCAAAAACAAAGGATCCAAATAGGCTCCATCAGAAATCGAAAAGGAGATATTACAAGTGATACCACAGAAATAGAAAATATCATCTGTGAATACTGTAAAAATCTCTATGCACATAAACTCAAAAATGTTGAGAAAATGGACAAATTCCTAGAAAGACACAACCTCCCAAAGCTCAATCAGGAAGAAAATACAACTCCTGAACAGACCAATTATGAGCAACGAAATTGAAGCAGCAATAAAAAATCTTCCAACAAAAAAAGTCCTGGACAGGTGGTTTCACAGCCAAATTTTATCAGACCTGCAAAGAAGAATTGGTACTCACATTGCAGAAATGATTTCATAACATTGAGAAGGAAGGAATCCTTCCCAATTCATTCTATGAATGCAGTATCACCTAGATACCAAAGCCAGGAAAGGACACAACAAAAACAGAAAACTATAGACCAACATCTCTTATGAATATGGATGTTCGTATTCCTCATAAAATTCTAGCAAACCAAATCCAGCAGCACATAAAAACAACCCACCACAACCAAGTGGGCTTCATCCCAGGGATGTAAAGTTTGTTCAACAAACATAAATCCATAAATTTGATTCACTACATAAACAGAAGCAGAAACAAAGATCATATAATCATGTCAATAGATGCAGAAAAAGCATTTGACAAAATTCAGCACTCTTTTATGATAAAAACTCTAAACAAAATAGGCATAGATGGAACACACCTCAAAATTATAAAAGGCATATACGACAAAACCACAGCCAATCTCATAATGAACGGGGAAAAGTTGAAAGCATTCCCACTCAAAACTAGAAGACAAGGATGCCCACTGTAAACCACTTCTATTCAACACAGTTCTGGAAGTCCTAGACAGAACAATCAGGCAAGAGAAGGAAATTAAAGTTATCCAAATGGGAAAAGATGAGGTCAAACTATCACTCTTTGCTGATGATATCATCTTGTATCTAGAAAACCACAAAGATTCTGCAAAGAAACTCCTGCAATTGATAAATAAATTCAGCAGACTCAGGCTATAAAATCAATTCACACAAATCAGTAGCATTCATATACGCCAAGAACAGTTAAACTGAGAATAAAATCAAAGACTCAATACCCTTCACAATAGCAACAAAAAAAATGAAATACCTAGGAATATATTTAACCAAGGAGGTGAAAGATCTATACAAAGAGAACAATGAATCACTGAGGAAGGAAATTGCAGATGATGTAAGCAAATGGAAAAGCATATCATGCTCATGGATTCATAGAATAAACATTGTTAAAATATCCATACTACCCAAAGTGATTTACAGATTCCATGCAATCCCCATCAAAATACCAACATCATTTTTCACAGATCTAGAAAAAATAATTCTATTCTTCATTTGGAACCAGAAAAGGGCCCCAATAGCCAAAACAACCTTAAGCATAAGGAACAAATCTGGAGGCATCACTTTTCCAGACTTTAAGCTATACTACAAGTCTATAGCAACCAAAACAGCATTTTACTGGCACAAAAATAGAGACATGGACCAATGGAACAGAACAGAGAGGCCAGTTATAAAACCATCCACATATTGCCATCTAATTTTTGACAAAGTAGACAGCAATGTACACTGGGGAGAAGAATCCCTACTCAACAAATGGTGCTGGGAAAATTGGATAGCCATAGGTAGAAGATTGAAGCAGGATCCATATGTCTGACCACACACAAAAATTAGTTCAAGAGGGATAACAGACTTAAATCTACAACATGAAACCATAAGAATTCTAGAAGAAAATGTTGGAAAAACTCTTCTAGATATCAGCCTAGTCATAGAATTTATGAAGAAGACTCCAAGCGCAATCACAGCAACAACAAAAATAAATAAATGGGACTTGTTTAAATTAAAGAGCTTCTTTACAGCTAAGAAAACAATCAACAGACCAAATAGACAACCCACAGAAAGGGAGAACATATTCACATGCTATACATCTAATAATGGGCTCACAACTAGAATCTACAAAGAACTCAAGCAAATCAGCAAGAAAAAAAAATCAAACAACCCCATGAAAAATGGGCAAAAGACATCACCAGAAGCTTTTCAAAAGAAGATAGACTAATGGCCAATAAACATATGAAAAAATGCTCAATGTCACCAATCATTAGAGAAAGGCAAATCAAAACCACAATGAGATATCACCTAATCTCAATGAGAATGGCTTTTATCAAAAATCCCAAAACAATCGATGCTGGCATGGAAGTGGAGAGAAGGGAACACTTATGCACTGTTGGTTGGACTGCAAACTAGTGCAACCTCTGTGGAAAATAGTATGGAGATTCCTCAAAGGACTAAAAGTAAACCTACCATTTCCTCCAGCAATTCCACTACTGGGTATTTACCCAAAGGGAAAAAAAATTCATTTTATCAAAAAGATACTTGTGCTAGAATGTTTATTGCAGCACAATTCACAGTTGCAAAGATGTGGAATCAACCCAAAAGCCCATCACGTCATGATTGGATTAATAAAATGTGGTATATGTATACTACCATGGAATACTACTCAGCCATAGAAAATGAATTAATACATTTGGCAACAATCTGGATAGAACTGGAACCCATCCTCCTAAGTGAAATATTGCAAGAACTGAAAAACAAACACCACATATGCTCACTATTAAATTGGAACTAACCAATCAGCACTCATGTGCACAGATGGAACTAAAACTCAATGGAAATTACACAGGTGGGGCAGGGAGGAGGTGATGGGTGAAATTATACCTAACAGGTCCAATGTACACTCTCTGGGTGATTCGCACACTTATAACTTCGACTCAAGCATTATAATGTAACCAAAACATTTGTACCCCCATAATATTCTGAAATTTTAAAAAATGGAAAAAAAATGTTGGGAGCAGATAGTATATTAGGAATTTATGCTTTTATAATTCAATTATAAAATTGAATTTATGCTTAATATAATTCAATTATTTCTCCCCCTATATTACCAAAGAAAATTGAAAGCAGACACCAGAGTTTTCTTGGAAAGCCAAAGCCATCCATAATTAAAGAGCATCCTTGTGCTCAATACCATGTGAGTAGTGTAGAACTCCCATAAAACACACCTTTATTAAGCACTTCCTCTTTGTTTGTGGGCATTACCTCATTTAATCCATGCATAATTCTATGGGTAGGAAACTGAGGCACAGAGGTTAATTAACTTGCCCATCAGGAATTCAAACTTGGGCAGTCTAATTACAAAGCCCATCACTCTAACCCTTCAGCCATACTGCTTCCTCCAATTTCAATGAATTTACAGAGTTGTTGGAAAGATGAAACAAAGACACAAAGAACAAGTAGTGTATATAAAACACTATTTTGTGATTATGCAAAGAATTACTCAATATAATCATGTGCCTCAGAGGTTGTCAAACTTTTTCTGTGGGCCGTACAGCCTCCATACACTCTGCCCTTGTAGCTCTAAACCAGCCATGGCAACATCTAATGAATGGGGATGTTGTGTATCAATAAAGCTTTATTTGCAAAAAACAAACAATAGGCCAGATTTAGTCAGCAAGCTATAGTTTGCTGACCCCTTATGTAGATGGTACATACTATAGATTTCACAAAGAAGATCATTTTAGGCTGGAGCAGTTAAGGGAACTTTGGGAGAGCTGAGTTCAGCTTTAAGGAAGGTTTGAGATGAACTTAGAAGACTCTGTGCGACCTGCCCCCCGAGCACTGCCTCATATCCCTTCTCTCTTGCTCACTGCTTTCTGACCAGGCTGACATTTTCATTCCTAGGGCTTTGATTACACCAAGCGTATCCTTACTCTAGAGACTTTGCATCGTCAGATGCTTCTGCCTGGAAGTTCCTTCCTTCATGTTTTCCCAAGGCTGGCTCCTCTGGTCAGCAGATCTCCTCTCAGATGTTACTTCTGTAGGACAGCTTGTCTTGAAGAACAAGTTAAAGCAGCCACCTCTGGCTACCCTAACACATAACCTCATCTTATTTTCCTCATAGCATTTATGGCTTCTGAAATCATCTTGTCTATTTATCCGTGTGCTTACCTATTTCCTGTTTCTTCCAGCTCTCCTAGAACATAAATTCCACGAAATGGGACCAACATTTGTATTGTTCACTGCTATACAGCTGGCAGATAAATAATCAAAAAATACTTGTAGAAGTAAAGAAATAAGGGAGAGAGGCAGGAAGGGAGACAGAAAATGTAAGCCTCTTATTAGGTGGTGTTTTATTTCCTCCTGTTCTGTAACTGGATAGACTATAACCTTCATTAGAACAGCCCATCATTCAGTGTCCATACACTATTTCAATTCAGAAAGCATCCTCATCCTGTAATCAGAGGATGATAGCACTTGATTATGGCCATTCTTTAGTCAAGGGCAGGTCTTCTGGACTTCTGAGCGATGACATGTGGTTTAAGTTATAGCTGGGCTATACCTGAAATAGAAATTGCACACTAATTCTCATTTTGTTTTATCAAAAATAAAGATCTCTATTGAGTGTTAATGCTTCAACATAAGCGTTAAAAAGCAAATAATCTTCTTTTTTTCCCAACCCATAACTACTGTAAAACCTAACCTCCATTAGATTGCTTTTATTATTATTTCTTTACATTTGTTGGGTCCAACCAGCTCCCTTCCTAAGCAGGTGTGGACAAGCGGGACATCTCGCCAGCCTGGTATCAACATGTACTTGCGCTTTTTCTCTCTGCTCCAGCTTCCCTTTCTTACCAAGACTAACAATCCCTGAAACTGCCATCACCAGTAATAATGAGGGCTCTTCTCTGACAGCTGCAAGGTTAACCTTTTCTTTGGATTACTCTAAATCTCTTCTCTCTGCTCAACTGAAGTGGAAAGACGCAGCAACCTCTGACCAGCTCACGATAGCAGCTGCAGCCACGTAATTGTCCTTTCTTTCCAACCTAAAAGGACTACCATTTCACTCCGTGGGCCCCTTGCAAACCAGCATGCTTTGTTCCAAAACCATGTATGTAAGCAATGTCTCCCTTTTGCTTTAGAGTTCAAGAAACTAAAAATAAAAATTATAACAACTGTATTGGCCCTTACAGTTCAGCAATAGTGTTTCTCTTCCCCAAGGTCAGGATTTTCTGTGTCTTTACATTTTTCCTAGAACTTATTTCTGTATTATTTCCTATGTAACCTTGTTTTATGCTAACGTTAGGTGTATGAATAATGTATTGATATTCAAATTCCACTTAAATGGAAGTCACTTCCTCACAACTTCTTAGCTGTTATCATTTGAAAAGTATGATTAATTGAAAGATAAACAGATTAAATACTTCTCAAGCTGGTTCCCTTGGCAACAATTACAGACTGTTTCTAGTACAAGCCCAAGTTTCTACCATAAGCTAACTTTGAAAAAATACCTAAACGGAAATTTGCCATGTTTTGCTTCATAAATGGTATGAGCTAATCCGTTTGTCATCAGTCTTTGACATATTTCAGAGCACAGTGCTCATGAACTCGCATCAGTACTTACGGAGCAGCAGCAAGTGTGCATTGTCTGTGACCTCCCGCTGTACCCAGTTAGTTTTTTAAATGTAATTGCTAAGCCAATAATGAGGTTCTGAACATGGTCATATCTATGCAATGAGTTACCTGCCAATTGAAGGAAAACAAGACTATTCTCAACATTCATAATTTCTCTAGAAATCTTTGTGGTTGTGGTGATTTTGATGCTGCTCAGCTAAAAAAAAAAACTAAAAACACTACATTGTTACTAGCATAATTAATAAATAGCAAGTGAATCAAATGTGATGCATTACAAAGGTATCATGGACTATAATTGCTCAGTTCTGCAGGTGCCACAAAGGACAACCTAGAAAGAGAGAGGCAACATTAAATAGTACAAGGCCCCAGGAATGGCCCCGTTGAAACTGTGGCCCTTCTTAGCTATAACTTTTTTAAGTTACAAATTTCATAACCTTAGTTTTCTCATTTGTAAAATGGAGATGATAATAGTAATACCGCTCCTCAGCTGGGTGGATCAAATGAGCTAACATTTATACAGCACTCAGAACAGTGCCTGCACACAAGAACAGTATGAGAATTTGCTAAATAGAATAAACATGCTGCAGAGTGAAGCCCAATGTTTGTTAGCACTTTTCAGAATTAGAACCTATAAACTGCTGTTTTCAAGTCCATGAATAGTAGCAGCTCTTCAATCTGATGTTTCTGGATATAAAGGTTTCTTCAAATTATACAGGTAAATTAATAATTTAAGAAGAAAAGAATCATGCTTTATTTTACAAGAACATCTCTTCTCACTTCCTAGGACCTATAATATTTAGAAATCTATGTCTGATATCTGTGTCATTGTAGATAACTTTCTTAACACTTTAGATTTCAAAATTATATATTATTAATCATAAAATTTAGATTAATGAAATTCTGATCTTAGAAGTTAAACCAAAATATTGTGAACCCCAGTGCTGCCATTTACTAGCTGTGTGTCCTTGCGCAAGTTTCTTAACCTCTCTGAGATCCTGCTTCCCATCTGAAAAATACAGAAAAAAACACACGCATTGTTGATTTAATGAAATAAGACCTTATAGGCAAATTACTTAGCGTAGTTAACTATTAATAATGAAGCACCACATTATTTTAATAATGGATAACAAGTAAATAGTTAGCATTAAAATATTAAATGCCTTTTTATCTTCTCATTGCAAACCTGGCCAATTCCAGGGAGCCCTTCCTGGATACTCCTTCTTCATCGCCATAACTAGTAACTCCTGTTTCTAGTGTCTCTTTAGTATTAGTACGTATTCCATTTATGGCACCACAGTTTAAACTTGCTAACATGATGATTTGGAACTATTTCTAAATCTATTTACGATTTTTCTTCTCATCTCTGTTATAAGCATATTGAGGGCAAGAACCAGCCTCCCCCTTCTTGGGTCTCTTTTAATTAAGACCTGTGCAGCGTTCTGGGCACTGTAGGCTGTTTGTTACTTCTTGATGGATAAAAAAGAGTGGTGATTATGCAATTCTTCCACCAACTGGAGGAGGAGTGAAATTCTAGATTGAGTTCATATAGAAGTGGAAAATCTAGGAGGAACTGAAGAGAGAAAGTCATAACAAAGAAGCATTCTAAAACGTAGTGCCATGCCCCACCAAACTCGGAAGAAATGATGTGGAAAGAAAAAGAACAGTGCACTGACAACATTATCTTGTGTGGTGCCCACAGTTAGGGATTTAGAGCAGGCTCCAGTAAAGCAAGAGGAAAAGAGCAATTCAGACAGCAGTAGCTATACCAGGTAAGTAGAGCAACCAGAAAGCCAAAAAGGGAGGAGCTCACAAGAGGTGTTATTTGTGTGTACGTGTGTGCATGTGTGTTTAGAGGCCAGCAAAAATAAAAATTAAGAAAATGCCAATGGCTTTCATGAGGAGATCACTGGAAACGCTTAAAGAGTTTTTAAAGTAGACCTATGGAAGCTAAATTCAAATTAAGAGGGGTTCAGAAAAAAGGTGACTGGGAAGTGAATGCAGCTGGTATAGACCACTGGTTTAGGAAGAAGAGAGAATGGATATGAGAAGGTAAAGGTGGAAGGTTTTGGAAGGCTTAGATCAACCAGAAAACATTGCTGAATCTTAAATGGCAACTGAAAATAAATCATCGAAAACCTCCAATAAAACTGCTTTTCTTTCCAATGGCATTCTTATGCCTGACTCAACTGTTATCAGCATGAGAAAACTAAGTATAAATGAATCAGAGCGAATGGTTTTAATTTTTCCTAATACACACGTTTAAAAATTGAGACGTGTGGCCGGGAGCGGTGGCTCGCGCCTGTAATCCTAGCACTCTGGGAGGCCTAGGCAGCCACATTGCTCAAGGTCAGGAGGTCGAAACCAGCCTGAGTAAGAGCGAGACCCCGTCTCTACTAAAAATAGAAAGAAATTAAGTGGCCAACTAAAAATATATAGAAAAATTAGCCGGGCATGGTGGTGCATGCCTGTAGTCCCAGCTACTCGGGAGGCTGAGGCAGAAGGATTGCTTGAGCCCAGGAGTTTGAGGTTGCTGTGAGCTAGGCTGA
>CAUYRT010092488.1:0-38086 GCA_963574885.1 Lepilemur ruficaudatus | reverse complement strand
TTTTTTCATATGTGGAAACCAGGCTCTTCAATGTCAATCCAGAACCACACAAAATAGAATCCCCTGGAGATTGGAACTGATAATTTACATTTTTAAAATGCTTCTTAAAAGATAGAGTTTCTTTTCCCTCCCTCCCTCCCTCCCTCCCTTCCTTTCTTCCTTCCTTCCTTCCTTCCTTCCTTCCTTCCTTCCTTCCTTCCTTCCTTCCTTCCTTCCTTCCTTCCTTCCTTCCTTCTTTCCTTTTTTCCTTCCTTCCTTTCTCTCTCTCTCTCTCTCTCTTTTGACATCCTAAATTTGAGAAGCATTGGCTTTGCCATCTTGAGGGAATTAGCTATAATGTCCATATTGCCTACATATGTAATATAATGTGGCCTTTTTGTCCTGCTTTGAAGTTTATAAAGAAGATTTGTCCAACCCCAGGTGTGTTTGTGTATCCCAAGACTAGAAGGGGTGGGGGCTGCCTTCAGCCAGTAGTGAGTAGTGTCTACCTGACCCCCAGAATTCAAAAGGAGAAGACGCCTTGGGAGTTGTGCATACTGTATCTGAGGCCCTGAGAACTTGAGGACCTGGCACATGCCCATGGTTTAAGTTATTCTTGAAAACTCAGAGCTGTCAGATGAGTCAGTTTCCTTCAAGCAAACTACAAATCACTGAGCAAAATCAAAGAAAAGTGCGATAACACTGATCTGAAGACTAGGGGCTACTTATAATTTTTGAACCAAATATGGGAGGTTTATAAGATCCAAATATATTGGAGGAGGCTAAAATTTAATATCATAATTTTTTCCAATGAGGTCAAGTCAAATTTAATATGAATGAAGAAATAAAGAAAGACAAAAATAATTTTATCCAGTGTGTCTTGGGGAAATTCATAACATTTATAATACGATTGCATGATCATATAAGACTTTCTTAATGTTGTTACATTAATATCAATGATAACTCTATTATAATTCAATACAATTCTATAAAGTGAAATTCTAATTCTAATTCAATGTCCCCTCATCTGTGAAGGCTTTTCTCTTCCTAGGGAAAAATAATTGCTACTTTCCCTGCATTTATATGACATTTTTCGCGTATACCTATTGTGGGACTTATAATTGACTATTTACGTATCTAGTTTCATATGAAGCTCTTCCCTCAGGATACAGACCTTGCTTCATTCACCTGTATATCCCCAGTTTCTCAAAAAATGTCTGGCAGAAAACAGGTGGTAGCGTGTACTATAGAATTAAATAAATTACTAGACCATAGTGTTAGAGATTGGGGCAACTATTGGGAGAGAGAAAAACGGTTAGTTAATTTCTATTAAATATGAGTGTTCTCTTTTTGTATGAAAAAATTAATGTAGTCTGTCTTCCTAAGAAATCCTTTTACACTATTTGACTTTTTATGAGAAATACGTAGCTTTGGATAACATATAATTTGTCTGTGAATTGTTAAATTACTGTCAAGCTATGTATCATGGCAGAAGAGATCTGTTTTTGCATCATAAGAAATAAAGTGTGAAATTTAAATGCTGAATTAAAATGTGCAATTTCACAAGAAGAAAATATGAGAAACTTATTAACACCTTCAAAAAACACTTCCTCTAAGAAATACACCAGTTTTTCTTCATTGCCAAAAACCAACATATTTTAATGGGAATTTAAAAATTACTTGCAAGCCAGTTTTTATTCATTAATATTAGAATATTTGGAGTGTATATAAAAAGCAACTATCTGTTAAAGTGATTTTAACTATATTTTAATACACTATTAAAAGTAAAAAATATATTTTAATTCAGCAAACTAAACTTTTTCAAAGACAAACGCATTTCTCATTTTTACTAAAATTTAGTTTAAAAAAACCCAGAAAATCAAACACCTACTTAAAGGCAATGCACTTGCTCTTCTGAGAATTTTTACTGATTTTTGGTATTCTATGCCTGTAGGTTTTCTCTTTTCACAACTACTGCTACCATGGCAACACCAACACTACATTGCCATGTACTCTGCCCTTGCTCTGTGCTTGACATGGCACCAAGTAAGTGGCAAATGTGATCTCATTTTCCATTCATGTATGAGACTAGAAGGAATGCAGAAATAATAGGCATCATTAAAACGTAAGTATAAATTAGTATGAGAAGTGTATATTCTGAAAGACCTCAAAGATAAGATTTGCATTTGATAAGGGTAGCCGCTTACCTGTCATTATTAGCTCAAGTCAGAGTCTCAGCTGCTGCCTGGCTCCATTCATTTGAATGTTAAAGTGACATTTAGGCATAAGATAGATCGTAGTATATTAAATTTTTAAAAAGATAATTGGATTAATATTCATCTATTTATATTCAAGAAGGTTTTTTTTAATACTTTGCCAAATTAAAGAAATTTAATAAATGGAGGTGATCATTTGGCAGTGGGAAGACAATATACAATAATCCCTCAGTGGAAGAACTCCAGGGATTAAAATATATGACTTTCAGTTTCATTATTACAGCGTATTAGGTCTTTTTGTATTTTAATATTTTCAAATAGGATAGAAATTTTTTTTCATGTATGAGATAAGCCCTAATTGAAGTGAAAATAGAGTAGTATGAAAAGTTTGAGAAAGCTCAAAAGAATGTAGATAAGAGAAAAACTTTTGAACCTCAAAGCCAGGTCTTCTGACTTCTAAGATCAACCTGTTAAAGAGGTCACTTCTGTCTGTGAGCCTCTTTCCAGTCCCCTGTGATCTCAGTCAAATAGATGAGAGAAGTGACTATGAAGTCAACTCAACACTCGAACACAATGGTGATCTAAGGGGACCTGCTTGTGTAAGAGAAAGATGCCTGGCAGGAAACACACACTGAGAAGGAGGGTAAAGATTCAAGAGAGACAAAGTGAGTGGGCTGGGAGGCTGGAGTCCAAACGGAGGTTGGAAAAACTTTTCCAAGCCAGTCTACTGCCTGCCACCATGGGACAAATGGCAGGGTGAGAGAGCATCAGGGGGACAAACACTCCTGGATTCTCATTGTGATTTTTCTCTTAACCAACTGCACTGACCTCGATGAACCTGAGTGAGTCCCTTCTTCTTCATAATTCTCTCAACTTAATAAGCATGTATGAGGTAGTTATTATGACCAAGGCATCAGGTTAGTGCCAGAGAGCAGCGTTTCTCCACGGGTGGGACAGGGACTAAATGCATCATGCTCTCCTTGGTCCCACCCCAAAACTAGCAAAGGAGAATCTCTGGAGGTGGGTAATTCCTGGATAGTTTTTAGGCACATGAAAGTTCGAAAGCCAGTTTTTAGCTAGAGAATAAAAAGATGAGTAAGATACAGTTTGTACCTTCAAAAATATCATATTCTGATCGACTTTTCTTTTCTTCAAAAAGGGCCTTTGTACTAGGTGATTTCTAAAAGTATTCTGATACTCATTTTACTTTAATTTTTTTCTAACAGAATTAACATTTTTCAAGGTACTGGCACTTAATAAGAATAATTTTAGTTACATGACCTGGTTCTACTACCCAGCCATTTTTCATGTGCTTTGAATAAACTGCATGATTTCTCAGTCTCATATCTTATTTTGAAAAAAGTAAAAAAAAGTGACCAACCTTCAAGAATGTTACAATAATCTCTGGTGATTTTCAACAGCACCCCAGCAGGCACGAAATCAGGAGTTAGTGAATGACGTTCTGCTTCTAACGACTAGTTGCCTGACCTTGCGCACACAATTTCACTGCTCTGGCCTCAGCTTCCTTTTTCTAAGATGAGGGGCTAGATCATTCATGTGCCAAAAACTAAGTATTCAGATGACAAAGCCTCTATGGCTCTATGACTCTTAAAATTGATGAAAAACATTTGGTAAACACCTCTCATTTGTGAGCTCATACCAGGGTCTATGAAAAATTCACATATATGAACATTGCTCTTAGGAAACGTATAAACTCCCATTGGTTTTACTAGTGATCTGTCTCTTGCTTTCATTTGTTCCTCTTCACTCGTACCACAGCTGCCTTAGTCCATACCCTTTGAACTTGGACCACTGTGACAGCTTCCTAATTTGTTTCTTGCCTAAGCTGTCTACACTCCATACCACCACTAGGGGCATCCTTCAGAAACATGGATATGACATCATTCACTGTTTTAAAACCCCTCAGCAGTCCTAGATCATCATTGTTTTTGGGGGGGCTGAGTAGTACTCCACGGTATACATATACCACATTTTACTAGTCCACTCATGTATTGATAGCCACTTGGGTTGTATTGGATTATCCTGGCTAGAGCTGGAGCTCTACTAAGTGAAGTATCACAAGAATGGAAAAACAAGCACATGTACTCACCATCAAATTGGTATTAAGTGATCAACGTTTATGTGTCCATATAGTAATAACATTCATCGGGTGTCGGGCAGGTGGGAGAGGGGAGGAGGGGATGGGTATATTCACACCTAATGGATGTGGTGCGCACCGTCTGGGGGATGGATACAACTGAAGCTCTGACTGGGGGGGGGGACAGCAAAGGCAACATATGTAACCTAAACATTTGTACCCCATAATATGCTGAAACAATAATAATAAAGCCCCCCAGTGGTTCCCCTGTGCTTTAAGGCAAAGTCCAAACATGTAGAAGAATGTCACACGGAACTCTGCTGTCCACTGCCAGCATCCTTGTCCAGTCTCATCTCTGACCACTGCTTTACTGGGCCTTTGTGTCTATGGACTAACCCTACACATTTGCTCTGTGGTTTTCTCAAATGTGTTATAAACTTTCATGTTTCCCACGTCCTACTTTCTGTCTGGAATTCCTTTCAATTCCTTATCTGCCTGACAAATTTTGTAGCACTTTATAAATATCTCTATGATATTAATAATTATATATTTCCACATGCTTCTTCTCTAATAGATTTTAAGAAAAATAAAAGCTGGGACTGTGTTTCATTTAACTTTGTACTTTAGGGTATGGGCCTACAATAGTGTTTCATGAATAGCAGATGTTCAAGAAATGCTTGAAAATATAAATTCCAGTGGCTAGAAATACCTTCAAATATATAATAATTCCAAAAAAAAGAGAAATAGAAAACCCTATAAGAGAATATCCTACCACACATCATTCAATTTTATTTATATTTAAATTAATTTCCTTTTCAACATAGATTACAGAAAACTTATAAGAGGTTTGTGAATACTCTTTGACATGAGCATTAGAAAATGTGCACTGTAAATTAGCATTGAAAAGACATGAACTAATAATGTTCTCACTTAAACAATGGGCATATTGGAAAGGCTAAGAGTCAGAGATAAGGTTTACAAGTGAGATAGCTCTTACCTGTTAGATCTGCATTGGGCCACCACCCCAGGTCACAAGCTTTGCACGTGAACTCATCTTGCACATATTCATTCTCTTTGCAGGCTGTGCAAATCCAGCAGCAGCTCACTTCTCCTTTCCTTATGACCTATAACATAGAAGGGACATTTCATATGTCTTCAAGATGGTTTCCCCAGAAAAGCTTCTATTTTAGATGAGGACTTGTTTTCATACTATGATTTAAAAAAAAAAAAAAAGGATCTTGGGAAAAAACCCTGTATGCTGAGGAACCTTAAAAATGTCGATTGGAATATATTTGATTGTCTTAGATTACATATATGAGTGTCAATTCATTCCATGCTGGATTTGGAAACTTTTCAATAATAATTTCTTTTATGGATAGAATTAACTGTATTATTTTTGCAGAGTTAAAAAATGAAACAGTTTAATTTTGTCCTTACTTGTATATTAGTATTTATTATTCTCAAAAATAAAAATTATACGTTTTTCTTCTCTGATACAGCAAGTAATGTTTAACTGCAAAAAGTCCAATGCAATAAAACCTTAATAATTCATAAAACAGGAATTATTAAATTTTTGTTATAATTATGAAAGATTTAATTATAGACAATTTCATTCACAAGCAGCTTTATATAGATTAAAAACAGAACGATCGCTAAGCAAGTATAACCAAGTATTGTCCTGATTTGCTCTAGTGAATTCAAAAGATCACATCAATTGTTGGAAGAAAAATTACTAATCCAAAAATCACTGAAGAGTTGCTTATTATCTTAGCAATTTAAGCTTTTCCCACTTCCAATTTGTTTGGTAAACACTTTCACACTTACATAGTATTAAAGTGAGTTTCTTGCAGACAGCACAAAATTAGGTCTTGCTTTTATCTCCAGTCTGGCAAGTTCTGTCTTTTATTGTTTAGTACATTTACATTTATTATAATAATTGGTATGATTGGATATAAATCAATCATTTCTTCATTTTTTTTTCTATCTGTCCTATCTGTTCTTTATTTACTGTTTCCTGTTTTCTGCCTTCCTTCTTGGCATTCCATTTTATCCCCCGATCTTGGCTTACTAGCTAAACCTCTTTGTTTTGTTTTAGTGGTAGCTCTGTGGTTGACGACATACGCCACTAACTTGTCACAGTCTGTATTCAAATAATATTATACTACTTTACGTATAATGTAAGAACCCCACTCAGTATCCTGCCATTTCATCCTCTTATCCTTTGGATTATTGTTGTAATACATTTTTCTTACACGTTGTATGTTTTCTACCCCGACAATAAATTGTTATTATTTTTGCTTTAAACAGTCAATTATCTTTTTAAAAATAAGAAGAATCATTATTGTGTTTTATATTTACCCATACATTTACCATTTATGGTTCTTTTCATTCATTATATAAATACAAGTTTCTGTCTGTTATAATTTTCTTCTCGCTGAAGAACTAACTTTAACATTTACAGCAGTGCTGCCCTGAGACTATGACTTCTCTCAGGTTTTATTTGTTTAAGAAGGTCTTTTTGGCCAGGCGCAGTGGCTCACGCCTGTAATCCTAGCACTCTGGGAGGCTGAGGCAGGAGGATGGCTCAAGGTCAGGAGTTCGAAACCAGCCTGAGCAAGAGCGAGACCCCCCTGTCTACTATAAATAGAAAGAAATTAATTGGACAGCTAAAAATATATATAGAAAAAATTAGCCAGGCATGGTGGAGCATGCCTGTAGTCCTAGCTACTTGGGAGGCTGAGGCAGAAGGATTGCTTGAGCCCAGGAGTTTGAGGTTGCTGTGAGCTAGGCTGACGCCATGGCACTCTAGCCCAGGCGACAGAGTGAAACTCTGTCTCAAAAAAAAAAAAAAAAGGAAAAAAAAGAAGATCTTTTATTAAGACAAAATAAAGGGAAAGTTTATTTTGCCTTAATTTCCCAAAAACAATATTTTCGATTGGTCTGAAAGTTTAAGTTGACGGTATACATTTTTTTCTGTCAGTGCTTTGTCATTTTATTGTCCAAGGGAATAGAATTCTAGGTTGAAATTGTTTTTTGCTTTCAGAACTTTAATGATATAATTCCTTTCTTGTCTCACATACAGTTTCTGATGAGAAGTTTACTCTAATTATTTTATTTCTTATATGTTACTGGCCTTTTATTTTGGATATTAATATTTTTCTTTTTATCAGCAGTTTTTAACAACTTAATTATAATATCTTCTTTGTGTTTATCGTTAGTGGGATTTGTTGTTCTTTATGGATTTGGGTTTACATTTTCATTACACTTGAAAATTTAATGGCCATTGTTTCTTCAGGTTTTTTTGTTGTTGTTTGTTTGTTTCCCATGACCTGCTTTCCTCTCCCAACCTTTTGGAGCTTCAGTTACACTTATAATATACTCATTGATATTACTATATAAAGTACTGAGAGTTTGCTCATTTCTTTTAGTTTTGAGGGGCTTTTTTTCCTCTCTGTGCTTCATTTGGCTGTTTCCTATTGCCACGTTTTTGAGTTCACTGATCTTTATTTGTATAATGTCTAATATGCCATTAATGCAATCTATGAAAATATTCTTTCTTAGACATTTTATTTTTCATGTCTATAACTTTCATTTTGGATTTTTTTCTATTTTAATTTTTCTTCCTATTATATTTATGTTTACTATTGCATCTTTTACTATGTATTTATAATAGGTGCTTTAATGTCCTTGAATGCTAATTCCAACATCAATGTAATTTTTGGAACTATTTCTATTGCTTGGTTTTCCTCCAGATAATGTGTCACATTCCCACTTTGTCACTGGTCTGTAAATTTTTGACCAGGTGCTAGACATTGTGTAGATTAAGGCATATAGTGCTGGATTTCTCTATCCTTTCTTTTTCTTTCTTTCTTTCGTTCTTTCTTTCTTTCTTTTTGACTTTATCTCAAAGGCAGTTATATTACTTATGGCTCAGTGTGCTCCTTTTTGAGCTTTGTTTTTAATCTTTTAGAATAAGTCTAAAATAGTTTCTGGTTTAGGAATAGTTTAGCCTCATTATTAAGAAGTGACCATTCAAGAATCTTTAGTTAATTCCTTGTGTATTCAACAAGATATCTCTGCTCTGGCTGGTGGAAATTGGGACAACTTCTGGCTCAACTCCTTAGCAATTTTTCTTTACCTGGACTTTTAGAATTTCACCCTGCTCACATGCAGATTGGTATTCAATCAAAGGCACAAGGGAACTCTTACACTAATTTCTGGGACTCTTTTTGTGCATAGATCCTTCTTCTTTCTCCTTTACTCTGCACTGCAAATTCTAAGTGCCTTGGTCTTCCAAAACTCTGATTCTGTCTTCTTAAATTAGCAAGATGGCCAAGCTTTATTTACGTTCTTTCTTACTGAACAACAATCAGGAAATTGCCTCCAAGGCAGGAAGCCTGAGTGATTTTAAGGTTCACCTTGTTTACTTCTCTTCACTTCCATGAGATCAAGGTCATGTACTGTTTTCCAATGTCTTAACAAGGTTGTTTCACATATTTTATCAAGATTTCTTATTGTTTATAGCAGAAGGCTAAGTTTGGACTCTGCTAATCCCTCATGTCTAAGAGCAGAAGTCCCTCTCTGACATGTTAAAAATGATCAAATATTCCCACAGGTAAAGTCAGAAATTAAACTATAAATATTGCCATACTTTAAAATAATAGAAACCCTAGTATTCATGAAAATAAAATTTTCTTCTTGCAGATCAGGTTGAAATTTATACCACTATTTTAGAATGACATAAAAAGATCAAATGACAGAATATTTTCAGCAAATGTAAAAGGTTTTCCTTTTTTTTCTTTTACTCTCAAATAACTTTTAAAAGTAGAATAAAATTAAGTCTTTTTTAAAAAAAATCACACTTATCCTCAGAATAGGCATGGGAGACTTAAATTCCAAATGATATATTTTATATGACATAAGAAAAATTGAATTAATAAATAAAACACTCTTTCTTATTTTAATTAGGATAAGCAGTACACTAAGAGCCATTACAAAATACTGCATGTCACCTCAACCAGTTTTATCATTTTCTATCCTTATAAAATTGGTACTATTAATTAAACAAATTCAAAAGATGTTAACTCTAAGCAAATTTACTTATGCCAATACTGGTGAAAGTAGATTCTGTGTTAAATACTAGAAAGTACTTAACATTAGCTTTTGACTGACTGAATAAATGAATAAATAATTAACTTATACCTTTAATACAGTATGAAAAATGGAGATGTTCAAATGCAGCTATTTTTTATCACTCCTTTAACTGCTACCAGGTGTGGGTAGCAGCATATATGCTTATAATATGGGATTTATCTTTTCTATCTTCACAGCCACCCCTCTAAACTCAGACTTTTTTACATCACACCTAAATTATCATCCGTGCCTGCTGATCATATAATAACGCGCTTGTGATTTTTTTCTTGCTCCAGAGTAACATACACAGAGTGCCAAGATCATCTGAACGACCTGTGGGTGCCTCAAGGGAAAGGACCATGCCATACTTTCAGTGATTTCAGAACATCATGGTCAAGGTACAGAAATATACCAAGAACACACAGAAGACAGCCAGTGAATGAGTGTTTAATTAAATCTTTTTAAAAAATATAATTAGGCCACTCAAAGAACTTTAGTATCTCCCTATTCTAATACCCTTGAAATATAAGCTCTTTAGTCAGGCATTCACTTAGGCTGTAGTCCTTGCTTCTGCATCTAACTTCATCTGCTATTAATTTCATACATAAGTTTGCCAAACAGGAAAGAGCAGCCTCTGTGCTAGAATGCACATTGCCTTCCATTTAAAATGTCATCTTTCCTCCATTAGTCCACCTATGACACTACTTTCAAGACAAGACACAAAAGCCACATGTTCTAGCAAGTGTTCCTGGTGCAGTGAGCCCTTCAAAGTATTACCTTAATTGGAACTCTCTAATAATTAAGATATAGTATGGTTAGCTTTTGTCCTCTAATTGTTTCACATATACGTGGTAGATATGTTTCATTCACACACAGGGTTTTTTTTTTTTTTAATTCTTAGGTTATTATCTCTTATTTATGTTCTAATCTCCCCCAAGATCACAAATGTTGTTTTCATTATTTTTATATTTATCATAGTAACTGATATTTCTTTTGTATGAAGTATACACTTAATAAATGAATAAAATATTGTTTAATTTTTGTCACACTAGAACATTTTTATGACAGCTCTGAGTCATGGTAAAAGTTTTGACATTTCACTGAAACTTGCCTAGAAGAACTAAGGCTTTCTAAGATGCAGGATCTTTGTACATCTTGTGTACATGGTGCTGTTTGTTACTGAAACTAGGTGACTTGCTGCTATACACAATGTTATGGTTCACTTATATCCATATATACACTGTGTGAGTCTCAAAGCATTTACACCATAGGAAATCAAGCATTCACTCTATGCCTAAGTTTGTGAAGTAACTTGAAAATATTTTTTTAAAATTAAAGTTTTATTTAGAGAATGGACAAAAGAAAGCAAAAGCGTTAAGAGAGCATAATGGTGGGAAAGTAACTGAATAAAAGAAAACATAAATTTTTAAGCTACAAATAATAAAGAAATTGGCTCTACCCTAATTAGAACTGTAGGAGAATCAGCTGTAAGAGAGAAGAGCTTGCTCCACGGTCCCCCCACAGCTCCTCACACCCTCTCTTAGAGCTTGGGCAACAATGGTCTCCAATTGGTGATATGTTTTTCCCCAGCTACACTATGAGTTCCTGAAAAGAAGGGGTCATGTTCAAGTTTCTTTTGCATTCACAGTCCTAGCACAGTTCTTGGCACATACTAATTACTAAATAATGCATGTGGAAGAAAGGAAGGAAATAACATAGAATATTAGATGAACAGAAGAAATGGAAATAAAGAATTCAACTGGAATTAAAAAAATACGGGAAATTAAAGAGAGCCATATAGAATTAAATAAAAATATCAATGTAAGGAAATTCCTACTTCATAATTTAGAATAGAGAAAATATAACGAAAAGAAGTTAAGAACATAAAATAATCACAAAAATGGATATATATTTAGCCCAGCTATGTACTAGGCCCTCTACATAGGATTGCACCAACCTTCACAACTACTCCAGCAATGGGGTTGATTATGTACATTTTGCAAAAGAAGAAACAGCTGTAAAGAAGCTCACCACCTTGTGCAAGCCTCAGTCAGGTTGTCTCTAGTTATTTCCAAGAGCTAGGCTCTTCCTAGTGTAACTGTGGCTGTCAGGATGATGGGGTTATTCTGAGAACCAAAATTCTATCTCCGAGATTGGCTGATATATATATATTCAATTAATCAATCTTTTTTTAGTGGCCCACTGTGCCAGATAGGTGCCATGCCTGGGGAAAATAAATGAAAAGACCTGATCATTGAAGTTAAGGAGATTAAAATCTGACATAAGATGTTAAGTATACTGCTAAAAGGGGAAGCAAAATTCCCGTGCAGAGCTATTCATTCAATGATTCACTCATCCTTTCACTCATCCATTCATCCATCTATTCATTCACAATATTCCTTTGAGTGTCTATAGTGTGTCACACACTATGTCTAGGCCATAAATAATCAATAAAGAAAACAAAACAAGCATTCTTATGCTTGAGGAGCTGTCATTCTAGGAAAAGACTTTGGAGAAAAATAAAGCAAGAAAGGGAAGGGCTCATGGCAGGGACTGAGGTGAGGCAAGGGGAGCACCTAGGGACCAAATCTGAAGAGATATTCTCCCTCAGGGATGTGCAAGTCCTCACCTGAACTTGTATGACCTTAACAGTGACCACCTTCTTGAAATCTGTGCTCTTTGTACCTAACTTGCCTCACCCTGGTCTCAGCCTTCATAGGAAGGCACCTGGAATTTTGCATATGGTGGTCAGGTCAGGTCTCACTAAGATGTCGCCATTTGAGTAAAATTTTGAGAGAGGGAAGGGGCAGAAGCCCTGAAAATATGTGGAAGAGTGTTCCAGGCAGACGGAAGAGCTAGAGCAAAGACTGGATAGGAGGCGTACCATCTCCTGCATATTCCTACTTTTGCCTTCCTCCTCTACTTTTCTATATGTGCATTATACTTCACAAACATTTACTTTAAAAAGTAGAATAGGCTGTTTCTGCCACTGCCCCCTAAGACATGTCAGCCCTGCTGTGCCTGTGCTCTGCCCAGTACCCTGTGATTCACAGCAGTCCCCACTGGGACCTGTCCCTGAAAGTGGTAGATAGGCTGGGTCTGAAGCTATGGTGATCACCAAAAGGTTCAGTAACCAGGAAAGCAGCACAGATATGGCCAAAATGGGAGAGGTAAAGGTATAGGTATGACTCAGAGTGCTTGTGGATAAACTAATAATATTAATACTTGAGTAGAATTTTTTGTTATGATCAATGTTTGCAAAGTTTCATCCTCATTCAGAGATATTAGAGTCATTTCATTTTTCTTTAACATGTACAGTAAGATACAAAAGATAATATTTTGGCTTCCATTTTTTTTTCAAAATTTTAGCCAATATTTTTAGTAGCAGGGGCAGATCACATCATCACTATGTAATTATAGGCTTCTCAGATACAGGATTTTTTGATATGGCTGTGGGCAATTTATATTCAGAAACTGCCATCCTGCTGTGGAACTGAGGAGATGTTACATAATGCAGGAGCAGAATCGCTGCTTCACTGGTTGCCAGAATGGTTACATTAACTGTAAACAATTTAAATGGTTAGTTTGTTCGAGTCACAAAAAAAGAAAGCTAGGGTGGATGGGATAGTTATGGTTAAGGATGTTATTGTTAACTTTTTTAGCTGGTTTCATGATTATGTGAGAATTGTCTTTATTCTTAGAAAATTTAAGCTGAGGTATTAAGGTATGAAGTTTCATGATATTTGTACCTGACTTTCAAATGGTTCAAAAAAGGGCACAGGGGAGAGACAGAAAGGGAGAGAATGAGAAAGAGAGAGAAAGAAGGGAAGAGAGAGAGAGAGAGAAAGTGAGGGAGGGAAGGACAGAGGGAGAGAAGAGAGGAAACATGGTAAAAGACTTACAGTTTTTGAATGGTGTTGGTGGATACACGGGTGACTATTGTGTTATTATTTAATATTTTCTTTTATGTTTGAAAATGAGAACAAAGAAGGGAAGTCTTCATTAACTAGATCAAAGTTATGAGAAAATAAGGAGATAATTGAACAAGAATGAAAATATTCATTATAAATATGAGAAGTGTTCAAAGATAATCCACAGTTAGTAGGCACAAAATGGTAAAAAAAGAAAATCTCCCAAAGCTACAGCCAGGTGGGGCTGGAAGGGCTGGGTTGTGGAGCCAAGGCAATGATGTGCCAGGGCAAACCAAGGAGTAATCAGAAAATGATGACTGTTTCCATAATAGGAGATTCTGAGATCAATTTCAGTCTAAAACAGTTCTCTTGCCATCAAATTCACAACAAAATTCTTCCTCCTACTGCCATTGAGGGAAGCAAACATATCCAGGAAATTTTGAAGCGCATGCACTGGAGGAGAATGAAACTATTTCTAAATTCTATGGCCTAGCCCATAGAAATAAAAATAGCTAGAAGTGTAAAGAAATACAGGCACAAAGTGACACATTTTGAACTCTGAACTTGGAGCAACTGCAGATGGAAAGGTTGAGAATACAATGGTCAGTCCAGCATGATCCGTAATGTGACCTAGAAGCAAATCAGCAGAGCAACTACCCCGATTCAGTGTGAGAGTAGGGAGGGTGCGAGAGGAAACAAGGGAGAATGTACTTGCAACATCATTTTCCCTGCGCTTTTAGAGTTTCCCATTTCCTCAGCCATCCAATCACAGGCACTGAGGTCAAAGGGGCACTACCTCATCAGGTAGTAGATCTTACCAGGAAATGTGTAATAGCATACCTTTGGTTATTTTATATTTTGATGGAAATATTACAATGTTTCCATCATTGCAAAATAAATGGAAAGATAATGCTTTTCAAAATCTGTCTAGCTGATTTCACAGAATACAAGTTTCATATTCTATCACATTATTGAAGCTGTTTTTCCACCTGAGGACATTAAATTGTGATCCTGACAGGTGTGTTATGACCCGCAGTAAGAAGATTATAATGCACCCACATTCTCTTTTCAACTTCGCTACTGGATAGCACGGACTCAAGATATATCCATTTCCTATAGCTATTTCTTTATAAAGCAACAGGGAGAATTGGTAGCAAACAGTAGAAGTACACACACACACACAGACACACATACACAACTTCTATGTACACAGTGCCCATACATGCGCGTATATACATATATTCTAGAGCATCAGTTTTATCCTTATCACATCCCTTTTCTTACTATTAGGAAAGGTAGGGTGGTACTAATTGTTTGAGAGTTTTGGTGAAGAACGAGAATCCAACCTTCCAGACAAATAGCATCTGTGACAGAATAATGCTGAAATTGGGCTAAATAAATAACTGTAAATATACAGAGCTCTTTGAGGAGCAGGAAAATATACGAAAAAAAAAAGAAAAAAGATATTAAAGTAAAGGAACTAAGGAAAGATTTAACAGCTCACTTTACAAGGATGATCTTAGGTTTCTAAAGAGGATAAATGTTCTGGAATCCGAAAACCTAACCCTAATCTCTACAGAGCCTTGAAGATACATGATCTAAAACAACTTGGCTACTTTTTAATTAATGACTTTTGTTGAAAGGTGATGTGTCAATGTGAAAATGAATATTAGCAATTATGATTTTTTTTAAAAGGATAGTATTAGAAATCGTAAGTTTTCTCCACTGGCAACTTCTCTCAAATAGCTTATACCTACCAATACGAAAAGCCAGAGACAAACTGCTCTAGTGGCATTACATATTATTAATAATGCCCATAACACAAACCCAGGCACACTTAAAGTTCCAGTTAGAGAAAAATATAAATGGTTTCCTATTGGACTGTCTTAGCTTCTTTCCATCTTTGAGGATATCTTAGATCATAGTGAGAATGATCATGTCCCCTTCACTGTGATACTCAACAAATCTGTTCTTTGGCCTCTTCGCTCAACCATGGAAAAATCAGAGTGACACAGGAAGCTAAAGCTGAGCAAAGGGCTCTAGAGAGGTTTAAATTAAGCAGTCTTCTGGGGGCCACACTTCTAACGCCTTTTGAAACTGGACTTTCAGTTCTTTGATAGAAAATTCCAGTAAATAAAATGAAATCAGTCTTATCACATGAATGGAAATAGGTAACCCAATTCGAAACCTATAATTTGTAAGATATGTGTAACAGGGCTTTGTTCTACATATATAAGATATCATATCATTTTTCTGTATGACAATAGGGCATGTGTAAATAAGGAAGTATTTATGACACATTCCACATTCACCAATTCCTCCAGAATTCTGCTGTGACTGGCTGGGGAGGATGGAAGTAATGATCATCTCCACTCTCCTACCCCAACCTCCCAATCCCAAACCATCGTCTTGGAGAAAAGAATCCAAAGACAAACTTAAGTGAAGAAAAGATAGAGAAAAGAGAAGGGGAGGAGAAGGGAGGAAGGAAGAACAGGGGGCCAGTGACAGCAAGCTCCAGGATCCGAACCCAGGCTTCTCTGCAGATGCCACAGCCTCTAATACACTCTCACAACCTCTTTTGTAAGTATCGTTTCCTTCATTCTAGATTCTATCCCCCCCAAGAGTGTTTAAGATTGATTATTATTTATGATTTTGTTGTGAACTATTGAAAAAATAAAGCTTTGACATTGAAAGTTGCATTCGTAGGAAATATGCCAGTTCACGGAATGAAAGATAGTTGAACAACATGTGTCTGTGGGATGATAACAGCTTTGGGTTGGCTCCAAGCCCAGCTTTGGCACTTGCTAGCTGAGAGAGCTTGGGGCAAGTGATTTAATCCCTCTGGATCTCAGATCCCTCATCTTTAAAATGAGGGCGATAATACCCACTTTAAAAGGGTTGTTTCAAGGAGTAATTGAAATGCTGTCTGTAAAGCAGCTGTGGTCCTTGCATAAGGACATGCTTGACAAATGTTAGTCCCTGTCTCTGTTCCTTCCCTGCTCCTTCCTTCCTCCCTTTCCCTTCTGTCACCTTCCCACCCCTTCTAACTGCTTTTCTGTCTTTCACTACAACGAAGAAAACAGCAGCATGTTTGGTGTGTGAAACCAACACGTGCAGTAGGCCCTTGCTGCTTGCTTGTACAACACTGTCCACATTTCATATGCTGCCTCAGACTCTCTTTAGCCTTACCTGTGTCTTGGGCCTTTGGCTACCAGCTACTGGAGAGTTCTGGGCACTGCTGCAACCACCACCCTGAAGTGGTTGCTTTGTCCTCTGGCATTTCCAGCTGTTTCTCCCTTCCTTGTCATAAGTGCTAAGCTCCAGAACTGCCCTATAGCTCCATAGCAGGAGCCCAGACCAGACCACAGGGACTCTTACTCCTCACACTGCTTTCAGAATCACAAACAGCACCATGGAACAGGACATGGACTGTGGCCTCCCCAGTAGCTACCTAAAGGGATCAGGTGATATAAACTCCCTGTGAGCATGAACTTCGACCACAGGAAGGTGTGGGTGCATTCATTCCTTTCCCTTCCTTCCTCCAACTGTCCGAATAGCCCGTCCAGACATCTCTGTGTGGCCAAGCGACTACTTGGGGAAACAGGGTCCTGCTCAATAACATGTCACCTTGTTTTGTTTTACTTTGTTTTGTTTTCCCCTTGTTCTTCTATGTCTCACTCCCCCTTCTCCTTCACTCTTGTTTTTCTGGGATTGAACTTCCCAATAACGCATTAGCACTTAAGCTTTGCATAGTGTTTAGGGTTCAGGGGAACCTCAGCTAAGATACTTACTAACTGCATTTTCCAGGATCTTGACAACTGTCTTCTGGATAGTTTTGGAAAAACAGAGCAAACTAATGAGAGATGGAAGAGAAGGAGAAAAGACACCCCCCCCTTCAGGGTGTATGTCAGGCAGTAGCTGACTTCTCCCTGGGTCCCTCTGGCCCTGGAGTGGGAATGGATTCCTGCTGTTGCTCATGTTTGTGTTGCCTCAATACCCCTTTTCACTTGTATAACCAGTTTCTTCCATTAAATTTCCCCTATGGAACCACCTCACATGGGCTCTTGTTTTCCTGACTGGACCCTAGTATAACATATAACAATAAAAAGTATTATCTTATTTACCTGTGTTTGTGGTATGACTAAAGTCATTCTCTGCCTCCATTAAGATAGTATCTTTATAAGCTATATTAATATATCTAAAAATCATCAGCAAGAAAACTGGGCTTTTAACTATAAAACTATCATAAGAAAGTTTTATAGGTTAACAAAAAAGACATCAAATTATTATTTTAGCATTATAAATGGCATTTGATCTTTCAAAGGAGCACTCCTATTTAAAAGTTGTATTTCCCAGTTGACACAAGCTCATGTCCTACAATCACCTTGTAAGCTGCCTCCCTCCCCAATCTTTGCGGTGGCTACTGAGATCTGGCTGTATGCATCCTGGGCCTGGTAGGTGGCAAATTAGTAATCTAAGAATGTGCATGCCATTATTTGGTAAATGGGATTCAAATTTCATTTGTTTCCATACCTCCCATGGCGCTGATGGGAAACAAACAAACATCTCCCATCACTGGCACTCCAGGTGCTATTGAGAACAGGTATGTTTTCCTCCTGCAGCATACACAATATTTCTAAAATTGGCCCCCAAGCGCTTTGCTTTTATAGTGAGTTTTCTGTAATAGCTCTGCAATGGTGTCTGGGATCTCCTTTGATAACACTGCATGAGCATAGCACAAACATGATACCAGAAATACTTCAAAGTCTAGGTGTAGAAATATATGCAGACAACCTTGCCTCTGAATTGGGGAGAACAAAGACATCTCTTCTGGAATGTGCAAATGGAATACACATGGTGAGCGAGCACCATTCTTGGACTGACAGCTGTCAGAGTAACAAGAGGGAATTGTAAAGGAAGCTGAAGTACAGTGAATCCTTAGAACAATTTGTTTATTCCTGACAGTTTTTTTTTTATACCCTGCAAAATCAAACTTTGCAGGTCCACAGACTGTTTCAAAGTGGTTGTCTACACAGCAAATTCAATGCTACATCCACACTGGAAGAGAGACCTGAGCTGAACAAACATATGACATCATTTGGGTGGCAGAAGCTCACGAGCTCAGGGCTTCTGTGTTCTCCCCACTGTATGATTCAGTCTACAGATGTCTGGGTTTTCTCACCACCCAGAAAAGATGTTGCAACCAGAATGCGTTGGTCTGGCAAGGAGCAGTAAGGGGCCTCTGGATTTCAGAGGACATAGTCCACAACACCAGTTAGCTTCATGTGGAAGTATTCCATCTGGACAGGAAGCAGAAATGGATTCTTAGCTAAAAGCAGGACTATCAGACAGCCCATGTATACTGGTTTGGATGGAGCCATTCTTACACTACTGAAATACCTGTGCACTCGTTGGAAGCTAGCGTGTCTCCACGTCTCCTGAATACCCCACACTACCCCAGCCATGTAGGACAGCTGGGCCAAATCTCCCTACGATCCACCAACTTGAGGATTTTCCATGGCCATGGCAGAGGGTCTCCAGCATCCTGTCAGAGCACTAGAATAGAGTCCATTCTGACTGGCTGGTTGTCATGACAATTATCAAATATTTTTAATATACATTCTGCAGAGAAGGCATATGATATTTAAAATGAGGGTGATTCATCTCAGAAGGTTGTTTCTTCTTCTAAGTGGTTGGAATCATGGGGAGTTTGGGGCCACCAAGACAGATCTCTGCTGCCAAAAGATGTTGCCGGTTCTAAATCTCTCATCTTCTTTAATCAGTTGAAATAAGGGTTTTTCCAGCCTCCATACTAAAATTTACACACTCTGTGACTACATTCTTGCCCTCAAGACCCCTAAGTGCACTTCTCAGAGCATCTCCCCTATATCGGTGGCTCTGTGGCTTCTGTGCAGAGAATGTCACAGCAGCCTGGCAGCACGGTGGGAGCCAGAGCCTCACACATGATCTCCGCCAGTTTCAGCTGTGCTGCGTGACAGTTACGTGATAGCCTGTCTGTTCCCTGAGATGAATCACAGAAAATTAGAGATGGGAAAGACCTATTAAGTCATCTAATCCATACCCGTGCCAGCTCACAATCGCTCCCTCATGCCCCATTTCCCAGTACATCATTCACTTTGGTTTTAAATAGCATGGGAAGCAGAGTGTCGCTTCCATGTCTTCTTCGCTGAGAATTCTCTCTGGTACATGCAGCCAAGGACTTAATATTTGATGCTTATTTACTCTAGTTTTGTATATACAGCAATGTCATGGTTACTCACTTGCCCTACCTCACTCCCCCAAAAAACCTGCTGAAAATAATTAGAAAGTAGAGACTCTCTTGGCTCAAAAATAATACCAGTTTCAGGAGAATCAAAGGGCTTGGTGGAGCAAAGGAAAATGATAATCAGAGCTTGTATGTTACCTCATTTCAACTTCTGGTATTTTAGTTATATGCTTATTTAGCATTGTTCAGCTTTTGCTTTCTTTAACAATAGCTAGAACTATGACTAAGCAGTATTATTGGTTTTGGTTTCCACATTTACTTCGGTTTCAATTTTTAATTTGATTATTCATCCTTTTGCTGCCTACTTTGTATTTAAGATTCCAGCCCCTCAGTGCTATTCAAATAAAGACTACTCGAAGTATTCTAACGGATTACTTACTCTATTTCCTAATCTTTTCTTGTCGTTTCAGTTTTAGCCAAACACAAGAGCAAAAACAGGAAGTCTGGCACACCCTTCCTGGACAGCCTTGTTTTGAAATATTGTCTGTGTTTTTGTGTTTGTCCTTACTAATGCTCAGGCGGTAGACCTCCTCATGGGCACCGTCCAAGAATGCATTTGTGGCTTACCTTAATCTGACCCTTTAGACAAGGCTCACTGCACACAGATCGTACCATCCCACTCTTGTTCATCTGGATTTTGTAATCATCAATGTTCAGTACTCCTTCATGCCAGGTGCCGACATGTACATAATCATAGCGATTAGCTTCAGTGTACTGCAGATTCATGATATCATACCTACAAAGAAAACATCTGTGTCTTACAGCATATAAACATAGTGTAGAGAACAAAGAAATTCGGTAAATAGATGATAATAGAGAGAAGGGAGATAAAAGCTAGCATCATCCCACATCCCAACACCAGCTACTGCCAATATTTTAGTTTATTTCTAAGTTTCTTCTGATTTTCTAGAATGTGTATTCCATTCTTTAATCTCTGTGTATTATCCATATTTGCTAACAAATATATTACTCTTGTACTTTTCTCTCTGTTTATGCTCCAAAAAAAGTAATTTTATATGTATGGAGTTGATCATCTTCTTCAAATCATTATTCAATAAGTTATTCTTGAACAAGTAACAAGTGATAAGAACATTAATTTCTTTATTGATTACTTTAATTCAAATTTCTTTTGCACATTTGGTTGCTGTTTTCTTTATACTGGATTAAAAGAAATGAGTTTTATCAAGTTTGGAACCTTTTTAAGGTGCTAATAGAGCACGAAATCTGAGAAAGGCAACTTTAATTAGCAAGGGTGTTGGAGACTTAATGTCTTGTGCATTGACATTTAAACTAACCTCTTCCCTGATTAGGACAAATATTTTTGAAACCAAATAATTCGTGTCAATCATTTCATTAATTTCAAATGCTGGAATGCTACACAATGGCAAAATCTTCATTTAGAACTCCTCACTATAGTAATTATTTCACTATATATGTACATTAATAGTATACCAAAATCATGTTGCACACCATATATATACACACACACATATACATATACATATATATATAATACATATACATTATGGGATTAGAACCCGTATAGAAGCACCCCAAGAAAGCTCTCTTGTGCCTTCCATCAGGTGAGAACATGACTAAAAGGCATATCTATGAACCAGAAAGCAGACCCTCAGCAGACACCAAATGTGTTGGCGTCTTGGTCTTGGACTTCTCAGTCTCCAGGACTGTGAGCAATAAATTTCTGATGTTTCTAAACCACACAGTTTATGATATTCTGTTATAGCAATCCAAATGAACCAAGACAATATGTAAGGCAGCATGATATTATTCATATTTTTATCACTATTAATGCCTAAAATACTCTGATTATTTTTATAACTATAAGAAAACTGGAGAATATCTTTGTGTTGGCATAGCCATTTATCTCTCAGTTAGAAAATTTTTGGTATTCTTACTTCTTCTTTCCATATTGCTATTCACTCCAAGTAAACTATAACTAATTGAAAGTTTCCCAAAATTATATGTCTGACACCCCCTTACAAAAGGGGGAGATTCTTTTGTGCAGCACCTATGTTCACCCTCCTGGGCTAGAATAGGAGTCATGGCCTCTTGCTCTTTGTGCTTGACCCAAGGCAATAGATGGCAATGAACCAACACACATTCTATTCCTCAGCTCTCTTCCTCCCTCTCCCCTCCACCATGACTCTGCCTAATCCATCCTGGAATTCTAGCTCTCAAAATCTGAATCACACTCACAATCCCTCTCAGCCTACCATTCCAGAAAGCTACTAGTAATCAATCTAAGTTGGCATCTGAAACCTATTGGCCATATCTGGCCTAGTTCTTTAACTAGATAATGAATATCAGTTTATTCAGTTTATCGGCTTTTCTGCCTGTTCTTAATGTGCGAATGCATCCTGTCACCTACAGGGTAGCTAGTGGCTTCTCCACATCCAGATTCTGGCAATTTCTACAAATAGCTGTCTTCTAAAGGGAAAGGGGACTCTGAGAAAAGCACAGGAAATTCTTCCCTGCCAGATGAACAAAAATCACCTACGGTGAGAAGAGAAAATGGTGCACCTGGGACACATTATTCATCTCTGTGCTGTTATGACTTTTGGCTAATGGAGAGTTATTATCCTCCTTGTTGCTGAGATATACCAGAATGTTCTTCAGAGCAGCTCTGAGTGATATCCACTCGGGTATTGACTGTGGGTGGATGGCTCACACTCATCTTAGTGATCAATGACACTAATCCACACCTCCAATATCTTTCCATTTAAATTCATTATAGCTATAGAACCTGTTGTGAATGTTTGCTGTGAGTAAATTTCCTTTCTCATTCCTGGCAATTTTTGTGTTTTACTCCATATTACATTATTACAGCTTCTTTGGTACTTTCAATGAAGGCTTTGCTGCAATGCTTGCTTTAGAATATGTTTTTCCTTTAAATCAGTTTTCTAAGGCTTTTATTTCAGCTTTGTTATTTGCTCTTTCGTAAGGGAAATCAGTTCACACTGTATTAGCGTTTAGAAACAGAAAAACTCACAATATTTTGCTTTGAAAACACAAGTTTTTTTAAAAAGTCCCAACAGCTGGAGGAAAAAAAATACTGAAGGACACCAAGGAAAAAATACTGACTTACTAAAAGGAGGCCTTCCCTGTACCATGTGTGCTCCTGAACACGACTCTTTTCTCTTGACCCCAGGGTGTCTCCCAGGCATGTTGCCCCTTATTTGGCATATCTTCATGCTATAAATTACATATTTACAGCATCATCTCAATGCAGTCAGTTTATGTTGTGTGATGATTAACTGAAATAATTACAAGTGGGACCAAAAGCATGAATGATGGTACAAGAGGAGGTGGAAGCAGAGAGAGATGGTTAAAACTGGGATTGAACACAGATTAAGCCAACCAGTTTCAAGCAGGAGGAAATGATCCCTGAGAAGAGAAACAGGGGAAAGCTCATTATTTGAATGTTTAATTAAAAATGGAGAAGAAACAAGCTAAAATTGTGCACCTACATTTTGGACAACTTACAAAGAGAGAGAAGAGGAAGAAAATTTATAAAGTGTCAAAAGTGCATGTAACCCTGTGCTAGGCACATTGTGTATGTTATCTTTTGAAAGATTGAAAGAAGATTTACATTCCAAATCTGGCCCTTTACTGAGCCTAGTTTCCAGTGGAACTCAGGAGTCCAACAGTGGGTTTAGAGGAGCAGATGTTCTGAATCTCAGACCCACTTGTTGCTCCTGGTACCATTTCCTCGAAGGCTTCCACATGCCATGCCCAGGTCTGGGATCCTTCCAGCCATCCAGCTCACATTTCAATCAAAATCTGCTCCTGCCTAACTGGTAGCTTAGAAAGAATTGGATAAATTCATAATTTTAATTGTTGACAATGACATATCACTTATCTTTTCTAGAGCTGTTCAATTTTAACAGGGAGAATCCATTTAGCCCTCTCAAGGGACTCCCTAAATCGAGAACTTTAAGCTTACATAAAAAGAAGAGATACATGGAGAAGTACTCATAGTCAAACAGTCCTTTATAGAAAGTTGCCAGCCATTTTGCATAATTTCAGGATTAGCTAAAAGGCAGTGCGTTGTGGCAGAGGAAGACAAGTCTCAGAGTCAGATCACACTGTCTCCACTGCTTGCTATCTATGTGACGTTAGGTAAGTTTCTTAGTTTCTCTGACACTCAGTTTGTTATCTGTTTAAGAAAGATAATGACATATCTATAGCAGTGAGGATTAAATGATTTGATGTTTCATTTTAACACAGCATATGCTTTCCTAAAGGTTCTAACTCTGAAAAACCATAGACTGAGAGATAGCAGAGCCTGTGAGATTGTGGGCAGACTGTGTATCAGCCAAGTGGAGGGCTGTTTTCCTTCCTGCTGCAGATTTTCATTCCTCTCCTGCCATTCCGATTATCCCTTTCCAAGGAAAATGTATATGCATGAACACAACTACTCTAGATTCTGACATCATTCTCCATGTGCCAATTACATATGAGCTAACTGGCAGCATCAAAACAAGTATTACAGAGCACACTATGGGTAAAATTACTTGGGGAGGATTTTACACACACACACACACACACACACACACACACACACACACACAGGTTTAATTTTCCCTTCCTTCTTGTTTGGTTAATTCTTTGAAAGCCACAGGGATTCACTTCAAAAAAGAAAGTCCTTCTCTTTCTTGTTCTAAGAGACAGGGTAGCAAAAACATCAGTTAGTCTAAGAAAAAGGGGACCATGTGTAGGACTTGGTTCTCTTCACATATTAAGCTCTTTAAGCAAGTGTAATATTTCAAAATATTTCCCGACCATAGCAGCATTGTGGCCAATGATCAGAAAGATGCTGGCCTGGTGCTGGCCATGCCTGGGAGGTTCCTGCTGGCCAGGTGGAATCTTGTTAGTTTCTTGGGCTTGCAGGGAGGACCCAGGCAGTCTGAGGGAAGAGCCGGGTGATCACTGCATAGGGGTTGGCCCTGGCAGGACACAGGGTTCTGGGGGTTTAACAAGAGGCATCTACCCAAAAGGAAAAAAGACATTCGATAGAATCTTAATATTTTTTAAAAAGTGGTCTGGTCTTTGGTAATTTCCATCTGATATTATCTGTTTTTAGCTATATGCTTGTAACTATCCTCATGACACCCAGATACCATAGAACCATATGAAGCCACAGTTGCCATCTCTCTGGCTCAGGAAGGCTTGCAAGGTTATTCAGATTCGATACTGGAAAGATGGCCTTACCTTCCAGGAGCGTCCCCTTTCTCGTCAAACCACACCTCCTCTCCAGATACGCCAATGAACGAGGACTTGATGAGGAAGTCCAGCAGCTTGCTGCCGTCAATGGGCTTCATGGCATCACAGAGGCCCACGTGGCCGGGGCAGAGGGCATGGTGCATGTTCTGCAGCCCATGCGCCATGGCGTAGATGGCGTTGATGACAAACCCCATTTTGCTGTCCTGGACATAGTTTTCTTCTAAGCTTTCATTGCCTGTAATGACAAAAACAGATCACTACCAAGGTCATGACAATAAGGAGCAGGCTTGTATGTTGAATTCTTAAATGCTTTTAAGAGCTCTCAGAGGAAGAGAAAGAGCAATGACATTGGCAAAAGCCAAACCCACATGTGCAAGCTTTGTACGTGTGGCTAGCTCTAGTGGATTCTATCTGCAAATGGTTTATTTGGTTTCATTTTCTCTATTCAATAATGGTTTTATGAAGTATAAGACAAACTTCATGGAGGTGAAAATAAAGAATTTTCAAATATTGTAAGGAAATCCTTAAGGAGCAGTAGAAATAATTTATTCCCTCTTGGTTCACAGGAACTTATACTAAAAGTCTTCCTATATCACAGTACTGGAAAAGCATTTCTTTTGTATCCTCCATGACAATCCACTGTTCATAGTAACTCAGTTTGTGCATTATCTAATCCAGGGTATTTTCTTTTGCTGACTCTGCTATATATATCATCTCTAGGGCCACAAAAACCCAGGGGTTAGAAGAAGAACTGTGCAATATAAATCTCATCTTACATATGGTTAGCAGGGCAGAAATATTTAAATCGGATTTGCTAATTATTAGAAACACAGGAAAAATGTATCTTGATGGAGGAATCATACTACACATTAATTTTAGCCTTTGGTTGTTAATTTCAAAAACCCTGTGATCATTTCTACCTATGTTACAGATGATCAAAAATTCCCCAGCTGCCAAACAGTTTCACAAGAGCAGTTTTGTGTTAGATATTAGCTCCATATTGGAAGTCTAAACTTTACGACTTCCATATGGATGAGAAATTTGGGGACCAGTTGGGTTTGCTGAAATATAGGTAACATGTTTGGAAAACAAAATCTATTTGGAGCACATCACTGGCACAATTCAGAGACTTTGTATTTTAGTTCCAGAAATTTGCTTCTCTCTGCAGTGGACTTTTCCTCCCTCTCTCGACTGACAGTGAGGGTCTATGTGATTAAAGTACTAGAAATTGGGAACATTGGCAAGCTCAGCTGCTTATGGGGTTGAGAACAACATGAGGCTTGTCACACTCTCTGCCAGCTGCCCTCTTCATTCCAGACTAAATAGGTCACTGGACACTATGGTTCCTGGACTAAAGACTAGCAGAGAGTATTCAGGAAGTTAGAGAGTTGGAGTCTTTAGAAGAAATGGTAAAGAGTTTTGACTTTGATATTGAACTTGGGATGAAAAAGGACATTTTAAAAGAGTTCTATTTAAAGACTGATCTATTTAGATGTAGCCAAAAATGTGAAAAAGATGCATGTGTATCTACCCTAAGAGTGAGATACAAAATACCCTGGCCAGATTGGAGAGGGGGAAAGATTAGATTTTGAGCCATTTTCCAGGTTTGTTTGATAGAACTTTGTTAAAAGTGTAATTTGCTAAAGTAATATTTCTCGATTGAAAGGCAATTTTCCTAGAGGAAATGAGGAGTAAGAGAGGCTAGAAGGGTATTTTAAATTCAAACCACACAGAATAAGCAAAGAAAATTATATAAGACAGAAAGCAAAGATCCTCCTTCCAAAAATCACAAAGTCATTGAAATGGGGTAATTTATGTCTGTCACCCAGAACCTCTGGCCCTTAATGTTAGTTTTCTTTCCCTCCTTCTCCAAACTAACTAGGATAATAAAAGAGGTAAATTTGTGACATCCATCTAAGTTTAAACAAGCCCTTTTAGGCTTGCCCAAGCCCCCAAATGCTGAAGCTAAATATTAAAGCTACTAGAATCAGAGCAATTACCATGAATTAACAAAAAGAAAAAAAAAATAAAGAAATTGAGTGGGAAAATAACCTTCCCAGCAGCAGCCACTTAAAGAGTCCTAGTCAATACTGTTATAAAAACCATCCCCCTGAAGTTGCAGCTATTACAGTCAACACCAGGACCAAACTGTAGGAAAATATCGGAACAAACACATAGGGTTCTTTACCAAATGGAAAATCCTTTGCTAGAGATAAGCCTTATGGTCGCTGAGTCTGCAGTTCTTGCTTTGATAATCACTCCTTAAGATGTATTTTATATAGATAAAACATTATGTTGGCATCCCCAGTACAAATTTTTTAAGTCAATGGTTGTTTTAATATTTCTGTGAGATCAGTGTTTTCCTTCTGATCCTTATTTAGGGTGATCATATAACTTATCATCCTAACTGGGTCACTTTTTAGAGTGAAAGTGAGTGCCAGTGATAATTATTCCAGGAGTACAGGTATAAACAAGGCGAACCAGGCAAAATGTGACATGTCTCTTGAGCCACATGTCCTCTAACTGTGTCTATCTCCTGATGTTTTTATGGGTAAGATTAACGTATAAATATGTTCATACACACATGTAAATATGTGTACACACAGACCTATACACATGTATATATAAACTATCAGTAGAATGTTCTTATTAAATGTTAATTTTACATTTATCTAATTTTAATGGGAAATATCTACAATATAATGATACTACTACCACTTTTGGAGTGTATGTTATATACAATACTTAATAAATGAGCTCTATCACTTACCATAATTCTGCCAAACAGACATTAATCTCACCATTTTACACGTTTTAGAGGTGAAGAAAGAGTATGGTATAACTTGAATCCAAATGTGTCCTTGGTCCTTGCTCTTTTTATTACACTCAGTGGCAACATGGGGGCAGATAAAGAAATCTACAGAGGAGGCACTTTTCTGGTGATAGAAGATAAGGTATCTTGCTGTGCACTAGCATCATTGTCAAGCCTGGTTTGGGGCTTCTCTCTGGGATCCTCGCAGGTGTGCACAGCTGTCTCTCTGACTGGAAGTACTGGCACCCCATCTGTCAACAGCAAACTAGGAAAAAAGCAGCCCATTCTATCAGTAGGTGTCACATACGGAGCCAGGAGGCTAGGTACATGTTTCAGCTCACACCCCTTTCCAAAATAAAAACAAACAGCCTGTGTGTTTGTGTCAGTCTGAGTGAGCATATGCATTCTGATATCCTGTCAGCACATGGGCTCTGCACACGAAGGAGTTTCTCACCACCAGGAAGAACTCTCTCTTCAGCTACTACCCTGGTCTCAGCCCTGCTGGCTCCAGTCTAATGAATTAGCATTTGGGGATATGTGACATAAAGTTAGAAAGTCAGGTGGCCTTTACATTTTCTTTGCCATAGTAACTGTCCCAGATAATGTTGCAAGGATATATCATCTAAAAACAAAACATAATACAGGCTTTCTTGTCCTCCAAAGATCCTATATTTCCATGACCTGTAAATAGAGAATTGTAAACTAATAACACTGTCACTTGGTGGGAAGGTGAAAACACTTTGGTTCCATGGGGTTTACTACTTTTTCATACCACCAATATCAGAGTTATTAGTCAGAAGAGAATTTTATGAATCATTTCTGTGGTGTATTAACTATTTGAGACCACTAGGATATTATTAAACCATTACCTTTTCCAATATGCTAAATGGAACCAAATAATTTCAGTTGACTGTGTTTATTTGCCTTCAAAAGAATACTTTCCTAACTACTTTACAGTGGATTGTGAAAATAGCTACCGTGGCTCTATATAGTAATCTTGTTCTTATTGCAAAAGTACAACAAGGGCTATTAATTGCTATGTGAATACAGCAGCACACAGGGCCTACTGGGAAATTAATGGTGGCTGGGAAAAGGACCAGCAATTCCATCTGTTGCCATTTAGGATGTTTATTCGGCAAAGTGTAGCAGAAAGAACTCTGCACGAGGCCCATGAACAGCTGGATCTAGATACAGTTGTGCTATAATACAGCAACAATATATTTCCAACAAGCCAGGAAACTTGGGCAAGGGTCTTGACCTCCTTGCATCTCAGTTTCCTAATCTATAAAATAACACAAATAGATCAGATTATCTTCCTAAAAATCTCTTTCCCTTCTAAAGTCCTATGCTTCACTCATCCAATTGTGTATTTATTGGTACTTGGCAAAGCCATTCACATGGATTGTCTTTTTCAATACTCACACAGCCATAAGAGATAGGTTCTATTATTGCCATTCTGCCAAAGAGAAGACTAGAGGGCATAGAAGTTGAGTCATGGGTGGGGAAGGACACCCTCGTCTCCCTGCATCTCATCCCTCTTTTTGAAGAGACTCCCAGAGAGTAACACCTTGGGTGGGTCTCTCTTCTTACCCATTGGGACGAGGAGTGATTCGCCTCATTGGTGGACTGAGAAAAAGAAATTGGGCTTAACTCAGCTTGGTCTTTTCCCTTATTTGGAGCCAGGCACTTGGCTCAGAGACTCTGGTTGCCTTTGTGAGCCGTGGTAAATGTGGGCTATAGTTGTCCAGCTGTACCAGTGACTAGACAGGTTCATCTGTCTAGGTCTGGGGCCAAGTATTCAAAAGTCTATTGTGGGCACATATCGAAGCCATGTCTCCAATCCAATTTGGTTTTCTGTTTGTCAGTTGGTTTTTCTAAACTTTTTCATTGAGGTATAACTCATATATAGTAAATCCTTATTGTACAGCTGATACATTTTTACATATGTACACACCCTTGTAACTGTTGCCCAGGTCATGGTATAGAGCATTTCTGGAAGAAGGTGTTCATTTATTTAGGGTTTTCTTACTTTATCACAGCAATACTCTATAGCCTATGCAGACATAGGGTCTGCACATTGACTTTTCTGGTACTACTACAATTGGCATATTTTTATTACTTTTAAAATTTTTGTTGCTAGTACATAAAAATATTATTAATATTTGTGTACTAGCTTTGTACTCTGCAAACTTGCTAAATTTACTTATTAATTCTAAGTTTTTAATAAATTCTTTTGAATGTTCTATGTAAACTCACATGTGTGCTCCTGGGTCTATTTGGATCCAAATTTAGGAAGGAAGTACATTGACTGGCCTACTAAAATCCAGGCAGTTCTATGCTCAAGGTCACATAGCCAGCAAGGACACAAGCAGGAGTCATATGCAGGTGCTCCCTGCCAAGCAGCACTGTGTATGCACATGGCAGACCTACCCAACTGGTGGAGCCGTCTTATTGCAGACAACAGGACATTTATTAACAAAAATAATTAGCTTGATGTTTATTTGTTTTGAGTTTTTAATAATATTGTGCCCATTTGTATGCCCAGAGTTAAAACATATAGAAAATAGATTGAAAGAATGTTTACTCCAATAAAGTAGTTTTGTTGATGCTCGCTCTTTTCTATTTTGTTAAAGCAACCCAGCCACTATGCATGCAGATCTAGTGCTATTTCCTTTTCAAGTCTAAACCCTTGGCATTAACTTCAAATTAAAAACAAGAAATACAACCAGCTTTCTTCTATCTCCTCATAAAATAAGGCAGTCTTCTGGGAAACACTGGTAAACATGACTCTCCCGGGAGAAAATATTCTTTAGATTTCTTGGCATTTGTAGCTCTCCACTGCTTCTTTTTACCCAGGGGTATTATATATTCAATACACAATTTGATACAATCTCAATTCAGGTCAAAATAGAAAGGGCTGTAATTATTTTATATTGTTAACATATCAAGCAAAGAAAATGAAATTCATATTCCTTTAAATTGCCCGAGTATTAGATTTATTGAAGGAAGATTAAGCAGGTCTTTTTTTTTCTTTTATAATGACCTTGAAGGGCTAACGTGCCCTCAGTTTCACTTGGAGACCTGGGCTGCTAAATTCTCTTGATGCTCTCCCAGGGAGAATTTGTGGTAAGATTCAGAGCATCTGAGACTTGCTCATGCTCAAGTTTAAGAGCTGTGAATTTTTTGTTTCCTCTGACACTATATTTTACTCTTTCCCTAAAGGATTAATTTTGTTCACATCACAGACAAATATGACCCCTCCACTATTCTCTATTTAGTTTACTAAAATGTAAATTAACTGCTAGGTAGGACAGAAGAAATGAAAGATCATTTAATTAAGCACAAGTTATTATCACAGTTATTATTAGTTGAATTTCTATTGCTTATTCCACCTGGTCTTAGCATATGTGAACAACACAGACATTTTTCTCAATACATCATCACAACCTATTGCCAAGAGGGAAATTTCCCCCAGTTATATGACACGTAAACAGCAGATTCCCTGCAAATTGATGATAATATATGATTAACCTTCGATTCCCTAAAAATACAATTGCATTTAGCTAATTCACATTTCAAAACATTATGGTTGGCTGCAGAAAACAAATAAGAACAATCACTGGTACATTTAAGTGGTGCCACAGATCAGTAACATTCAGTTGAACTGTGGGGCTCTTGGTTTCTCTAAGGAGAGAAAACATGAGCAGCTTGCTGTGTGCCTTTGCTTTTATTATTGATCTGGCACAAAGCAGTATCATGGAGTTATAAACCATTCCCCCTGGAGTAGCCAATCTTTGTAGGTATGCAGTACGCATCTGGTACATAATCACAGAGTTAGAGTATGCTACAGAGAGCTAACTGTGTTAGCCGGTGTACAAAGTTAGACTGTTGTTAAAATTCATCAGGAACCAACTCCCTACTCAACAACCTGCTGGGTCAACATCTGGCCAAGCTTATTCATCTTGGCCTCTTCTACTCTCTAAGGAAGCACCTCTACTTACTAATCGGTGACATGAAGATGCTTTCTTTTAGTTAACGTAAGATTTGAGTTTCATGGTTTAATGCTATTATGGTCCTCCTTGAATTCCCATCAATGGTTTGTCCTTTTTGAGTATCTCTATTTTCAGTTTGTAGTGATTTAATAATACAGAGAGGACTTTGCACAAATGTAAGAGCTGTTTCTGAAAACTTTACTTATCTCTGATTTATTTTATTGGGGTATAAGATAACATCTTCTGGTAACCAATATAGTGTCTTGTTTATTACAAAAATGTACCTATAAATGTTATATGGCATTAGCATTTCAAATCCACATTTATGATTGACTTCTGATCAATACAATATGGTATCTAAACTTGACAAAATATTGTACTTAAAAAAGTCTACTTTAGGACATATTAAAGAATTTCAGACCCTGCAGCCTTTTTCTTGGAATTCATATGCCAAGTGGATGAAATGGGAGCATGGAACAGAAGTTTTCCATATTCTGGACAGACTTTGGGATTTGAATATAGACCATAAGGTTTATTATCATGCCTATGTCACTTGGGAATAAGATATACTGTGGATGTCTGTTAAGGTTCATTTCCCTAGGGCACTATTAGTTGATATTTTACGCTGATACTTTACGTAGATTTATCAGCCCAGGTAGACCACTAAACCGTCTGTCCCTATGTTGCAATCGTGGACGTTTCTTGAATGTTTCCTTTTACATGGTGTCTCCCAACAGCATCACTTGAAAGAGTCAAATTTAGAATTCCCAAAGGCCTAATAAAAACTTATGGGTAGTGAAACTTTAGTCAATATCTATCACATAATTTACAAGAATAGCTCTTAAAATTAATGTCAAGAGCATACAGTCAAGGATCTTCTAGCAGAATCTGTTGATAAAACAAATTTAGGGTCCAGACTTCATGAAAGTCTGTCTGGACATGTCAACCATGCTGCTCATGTCATGGAGGGCATATTTACAGAAACAAGAATGACAAATATAGATTCTACAATAAGGACGATCCCCTGGACAGGTCACAAGGCTGATCCAAATCCATTAAAATTACACTCAGGAATGGAATATAAGCACTGTTTGATAGTTGATAAAGTCATTTCTCATGGGGTGTGCATTAACAGTTTTGAAATAGCTACACATATGTATACCAATATTAAACAAATAAATAAATGAATGGCAAATAGTATAAGCCAAGTTTTTCACTGTTGGAATGGGAGATTTCAGACAAGCAAAAGCGGAAAGATAGAACAAACCATGTGACACTGGAATGAGGTTAGAAAACATCAGTATGAATTTAAGTTTAGTTTAGTATATAAACTGATAAGTTTACATAGAAATGATTACAGATACATGTTTACATGTGCATTGGTGTACATATATTTCCTAGTTCTTTCCACTGAAGCAAAAATACCAAAATAGCAACAAGCACACCCAAGTGCCCAGATCTTAGTTTCTAATACCATTCTTCATTAAAAAGGATCAGGACTCATTTGGAGAAATAACCAATTGTAGGGCAAGTGCAGAAAATATGCAATATGAGGCTAGAGCACCTTGTATACCAGAAAGTGAAGAAGTGCTCAAAAGACAAAACAATGGAGATATGTCAAAGGGACACTAGAGCCAACTGCAAGACTTCCAATGGCCAAAGCTTGAACAACTTGAGCAAAAAAATAAATTAATAAGGCAATGTTGGATTATAATCCAATGTATAAAATAAATACCCATGTTTACATAAATAAAGGATTAAATTAAAAACAAGAGAGAAGAGACAAATTTCCCGTACAAAAAAATTCCACATAATTTATGTAGGTATTCTGCCCTCAGTAAGGTGGAACATAGCTCCCCATCCCTTAAGTGTGGGATACACTGAGTGACTTTCCTTCCAAGAATAAAGCATAAAAAAGTGTACAGAATGTAAGTTTACAGTAGATCTTGTAAACACTACCTTAGCTAAGTGATTAATGTTAACATCATCAGTAGTAAGTTGATCGTGTGTATTTGAGAGTGTCACTTCACCTTTGTGTCTTTCCTCTCCATAATCCCAGATGAACTATGAGAAATACATTAGTTAAATTCAGATTGAGGGACATTCTTCAAAATACCTGACCAGTACACCTAAAAGTGTCAAGTTTATAAGGAACGAGGAAAGTTGGAGGACTCTCACAGCCCAGAGGAACCTCAGGTGACATGAAAAAACATATGTTATGTGATATCCTGGATAGAATCTTGGAGCAAAAAGATAAAAAAAAATGATGGAATCTGAAAAAAAATTGGCATTTAGTTAATAATAATGTATAGATGTTGGTTCATAAATTGTGACAAACGTTATATAGCAACATAAGATACTAACAATAGGAAAAACTGGGTGCAGGTTAAATGACAGCTTTCTGTGCTATCTCTGAAACTTTTCTTTAGAAGTATTATAAAATGAAAACTTTAGTTTTTAAAAATGTCCAGGTATATTAGCATCACATATGGCCCAGCATCAGGTGATAAGAACATAAGGGAATGCTTGCTGTGTGACAGAAACTAAATTAGATGCTTTACATGTGTTGTCTTATCCACCTCACAAGGACTTATGAAATGGGGACGTAATCCCCAGATTACTGATGAAAAATTAAGACTAATGGGTCAAATAATTTATCCAAGATCACCCAGCTGGTTAGTGGTGGTCACTAGACTCACATTCTGACTCCAGAACTCTCACTCATTAAGTACTTTCTTCCTTTGTCTCTTCTTTAGTTACTGTCGAGGAGTAACATTATACTCAGCAGGCTCATGGAAAGATGTGATATCTGCCACCATATTAACAAAAGGTTGTGTGTGCAACATGAAATTTCCCCTGATTGTAGACCACCTAAAATCTATAAAGAGACCATCTACAACATGTTATCACATGGTTGTATTGTCATGATTTATTTCACATGAATGATGTTGATATAGAGGCAGAATGTTTTTTCATAGTTCTTTCATATAGATGCTCTGTTCATCACTGCATAGAGAAGGTTAAAATTAACAGACAAAAATCATTTGGAAAGAAACTTATCACTGGAAATCAGTATTATAGATTCTATAACCCTCAGACCAGTCTAACCACAATAAATTAAGTTTCCCTAAGGATTTATCTGAGTTCCCAGACTGCTCCACGGCTGTTCCTTCTGAACACAATTGTTGCCCATGCACTTAAGAAAATTCAAGTGTACTTTCTGTTCTAGGGGTTAATACCCACAGAAGGTTAACTTAAGAATGTAATTAAACAAGTGGGCCTTGAGGCAGACATACAGTCTAGGTTGTTAATATTAGTTTGAAGGACAAATGATACGAACAAACTTTAAAGAAGTTCTACGGCACCACGTGAACATTCTAAGGAATGTTCATGCTCAATGCCTGTAGTTAAGGCAGACTGCATAGTTGGGGTTAGGTCTTTGCAAACTGACCCTGCTCAAGCTTATCAAAACACACTCATCAAAAGTGCTTGAGTAACATATGAAATTTAGACGTTTGAGCCAATATTTCTGTTGACTGGGGACATTTTTTGTGCTTTATGGGAACTTTGCTTTCTAGAATGCCATGTGTTGTACCCTTTCGGGATTATGTCTGTGTCATGAGATCAGTCCTATTGAGATACTAATTGGGCAATCTGTCAAGATTTTCACTGATGGCTTCTAGTTATTCTGAAATGAGAATATGTAAGATAAATGCCAATATGGTCAAAGTGCTTCTTTGTCTACACTTATTCCTTGTTCATTTTTGTGCCAAAAGTGAACTTTTTCTAATATTACAAGAAAAACATCTTCAACTAAGGCTTGAAATTTTGATGAAATAGGAGTGCTCTCTCCTCTGCCAATGTATCTATTTAATTCTAAAAACAAAATAAACAAAATTCCAATTCTAGAGAGAAAAAAGAGAGCAGAGATTTTTAACACACTGCTAACCACTAAGGTTCAAAACCAAGAAAGGGAAAATGATGTACCGAAGTTAGTCATAACCAAGGCTAGATTGAAGGAATGAACAATAGATACCTGTAACTCATCATAAGGGAAGGAGAAGTTGGGCTGATATACTAGATTTACACCAAAGCCTGTGTTATTTGAGGGCAATGCTGGTTCCGGGTACAAAATCCAGTGATAATACAGTAGAACTTCCGTACTCCATGTGTTTGTATATACACGTGTGTGTGTATGTGTATACATGCACTCAAGCTGGTGCATGTCTTGTGTTAAGTATCTGTATGTGTGAATTCAAATAACCATACTATTTTGGAGATTGCTGTTTTGTAGCATCCTCCTACTGAATTTAGCACGGAAAGAGGAACTCTACTTCTCTTTAACACAGAGCTGTCACAATCCTGTGAGTGATGTTAGATAGATGGCTTTGCTTCCTTTGTGCTGATTGCTTACACAGCTGGAAACAAAAAGGCAGCAGCAGTGATTAATCCCCCACCTGCACTAAGAATAAGAAACCCATTATATAGATTAGATTGCAGAGAAATGAGCACTGACACCAAGGCATGTGTATTCACTCTGTATATGCTCAGAAATATTTGAGAAAGTAAAATCACGGAAAAGATTGATCAGCATGACACTGCCACACTGATCAAATATGACAGCCTCATGTAGTGGCAATGTCAATAGGAAAACCATTAATAGCGCCTTCTGTAAGAACACACCTGGCATTGATTTTTCATTAGTGCCCCCTGAAAGCTCATAGAACTATGAAGTAAAGACAGAAATGGTTTCCCTTTCCCTCGACAACTGCTGAATCATAATCACCAGGTATGTCTGCAGCTGCTAATGTAAACTAGAACAGCAGGTGAAATTCCTTGATGAATTTTTTTCGAGTTATATTAGTCAAGGAGGGAAAGCCTGTTTTGTGTGCCAAGGGTTACTGTGCTTTAGTGGAAAGTTTCTATTGTCCCTGGCTTCTTGCAGTGTAACACTATGGTGATATGAGTTATCAAAGCCCGGAGTGGCTTCTGGTGTAAAGAGAACAGATAGTTGAGAGCTATTTTATGGCCAGGAATTTGCCACAACACTTCCCCTATTCCTACTGCCAACTGCAAAACCTTCATTATATTGTCAGAGAAGATTCCACCTGCCATGTAAGCACATCTTGCTTGTTTTCATGCAGTAATAAGAGTTATTTAGACAATTGTCTTCAACATTATATCAATTGTTCTCATAGCAAATGATTGACAACTCAGCAATAGGATGATGATCTAACTGGAGGCATGATTATTATTGATGGTGACTATAATATATTTAAGAACATTCAAAAGAAAACCTGATATGATGACTATAAGCAATCACTTTAGAATATTGAATAAAAACTGTAATATAAAATGATGTGTCTGTTTAGTATATTAGTTAAATCAGGAGCTCTTAATGCATGTAGAAATAAAATAAACTGTATAAATGGAAAAAATGAAAGGGGGAAGTTCAGGTGATTATTTTAGCCTGAAATACTAAGTGAGAATGTTCTTTAAATCCTTTAAAAGAAGAACCAAAACATGCTCCATTTTAAGCTTGTGAACTGAATTTGGTTGGAAGGGAATGTTCAAGGCTCCTGTCTGTTTAGTTCTTTGATGGGATAAAGATGTCAGCACCTGGAACAGTAGAAATTTTTAACAGTTTATAATATAATTAAAATGAGAATGCCTGCTCATTCACTGAAGTTATTCAACAGAATAAGAATTTAATACTGCAGTGATTACATTCTCATTTCGAAAATCGCTCACTCAAGTGTTCATGGAACATGTTCCATATGTCTAACTCTGTGCTATTTGCATATAATAGAGTCAAATTTGGGGGGTTAATCTATAAGAACAAGGATTAAAGAAAGTCACTGGGGAATCCCAGGGAAGCTTTATAGAGGTGGATGGACATAAGACTGCTATTAAGCAAGAGTAAGACACAGAGTAAAGAAAGGAGAATACATGGAAGGGGCTCCTACATATCAGTAAATATTGATAGACGTGAAAAATAGGAAGGAAATACTGAGTGTGGAGGGGCTAGGAAGGATGCAAGCCTCTAATAACTTAGTTAATAAAGATAGCAATAATAATAGCTATTATTTATTGTACATTAAATAGCCAGTCAGAAGGCCTTAGACTTTAAAGCAATAAGTCAAAGGAAGCCCCTGCAGTATTTCAACATAGAAAGCTCCAGCTACTTGTTGGTATTTTCCCTTCTTTGGAGGCCTTATCTCCTACATGGTGTCCAGTCCACAGTGACTATTCTAAACATGTGTAAATGCACGAATCTTACTCTAAGCCATAGTCACCCATGAGATCCTGAAAAGGATTATGAAATAAAGAGGCAATGAAAGCAAAGTTAACATTCTCCTACTAGTTGAGGCTGGGGCCTCAAACCAAATACAGAATTCAAACAGGATGAGATAGG
>CAUYRT010092487.1:0-13758 GCA_963574885.1 Lepilemur ruficaudatus | reverse complement strand
GAGTAGCTGGGACTACAGGCATGCACCACCATGCCCAGCTAATTTTTTTCTATATATTTTTAGTTGTCCAATTAATTTCTTTCTATTTTTAGTAGAGATGGAGTCTCGCTCTTGCTCAGGCTGGTTTCGAACTCCTGACCTTGAGCGATCCTCCCGCCTCGGCCTCCCAGAGTGCTAGGATTACAGGCGTGAGCCACCGCGCTCAGCTTGTTTTTTCTTAAAAGAGGAGTTTTAAAGGAATTGATTATGAAAAGAGAGATTTGGGTTAAACATTAGGAAAAACTTTCTAATAAGGAAGAACTGGAACAGGGAGAGTGGGAGAGTGGAGAGATAGTCTTCACTATATATACTGCAGAGTCAGTTGATGTTTGTGTGCCTAGAAGGTGACGGAGATGAAGTCCTATGGATATCTCAGCTCGGTAATTCTGGGAAATGGAGTTTGTCTAGAAATCAAAGTAGGGACTTTTATCTGCTGTGCATTTCTCTTTCAAGCTTCAACTCCACGCCCACCGGTTGTGGAACCTTGTAGTAAGCAATCTGGTGCAATTCCTACTTGTAAAACAAAAAGTAATTATTTACTATTGGATTCTTACGTCAAAGGGAATACGCCTACAATTAAACTTACCATCTTCCTCCCTTTCTTGACCTTCTGGGCCTCTTTAGGTACTCCTTTTTTTCTTTCTTTCCCCTAGAACCAAATTCCTTAAATAAAAGAGTCTTCACTTCTTGACTCCATTTCTTCATCTCGAATTTACTCCAAAATCCCAATGTGGCTTCTGTCTTCATTATTCCATTGAAGCTTCTCAGACTCAGGTCACCAACAACCCTTTCTAAAAGAATACTTTTTTGAGGAATAATTTATCATGTAAGTCACTCATTTTAAGTGTACAATTCAGTGATTTTTTAGTAAATGTACAGAATTGTGCGGTCATCACTGCAATCCAATTTTAGAACATTTCTACCACCCTAAAAAGATTCTTTGTCCCCATTTGCAAGTCACTTACCTTTTGATAGCAGATTCAATGGATGCTTTTCAGTCCTCAATTTTTTTAACCTCTCTGATGTATTTGACACTGCTTACTGTGCTGTTCCTTTTGAAACTTTCTCTTCCCTTGGCTTTCTTGTCACCATGCTCTCTCCTGGTTTTCCACCTAACTTTCTGGCATTTCTTCACAGAATACTTTCTCTGTCTGACTTTAAATATTGCTATTGCATAGGATTCTGTCCTAGCCTTCTCAGCCTACACTCAGGTGATCACAGCCATCCTTATTACTGCAATTGCCACGTATAAACTGATGACTCCAAAATCTCTATCTTCTGCTCAGACTTATGCCCTGAGCTCTAGATTGATATGATATAGTAGTGAAAATACGTATCATCAACAGTGGCTCATCTCTTGGGCTTTGGCTATAATAAAATGCAAATAGAAAACTTAAAAAATCAGAAGGTAAATCCTGTTTTTCTTGGAGGAGAGAATTAAGATTCACCCATATCTTGTTAAGTTTTCAAAGTGGTGGATGACCTTGAAATATGAAATATGCATGATCTCTGTGGCCTGTAGACATAATATACTCTTCCTAGCAGATCTGATAAGTTAAATAGTGTTATAAAGTATCTGCACCTCTATTATGTACTGTATACTGACTTAAATTGAGTCTTTTTTTTATGTTTGCCTAACCAGTAGATTGATATAACCTCAAGAGCATGAACCAAATCTTTTCATGTTTTGTATTCCAGTAGGAAATCAGAGTGCCTGATACACAGTTTTCAAAAGTATTTGTAGAGTGAATAAATGAACAAATAAATATTTCAGGACAAAGCATGCTCAAAATTGAGCTGGTATGTTTAGTGTAGTGAACACTGGTATGGTGTTGGGCTGCCAAATATTATTTTCCTCCTTATAAAAAATTGTAATTTTATTGCAAAAATCCATCTTCCTCCACACAGCCGTATAACTCAATTCCAGTCATAGTAATTCCATTTCTCTTGGAGTGACAGATTTAGTGACAGATTTAGGATGGGCATATGTAACAATTCTAGCCAATGAGATGTAATGGGGAGTCTGCTGGGGACACTTTCAGGGAGGTTGTCTTTACTTATAGAAATACATAGAGGCAGTTGCTTTCTCTGAACTTTATAGTATCTACTTGTGTCAACCGGAACTATGGCAGCCATTTTGTTATTACTGGGGGAGCTAATGTCTAACAGCAATGTCAATATACTGAGGAAAGCAAAGCAGAAATACAGAAGAACCTGGTCCTTGTAAACCACCCTGGAGCTGTCCTAGCTTGGGACTTCTTTATGTGATTTGCCTTATTGGTTGTTTTTTTTGTTTTTGTTTTTTTAGTGGTTTTTTATTATGGAAAGTGTCTGGGTCTCACTCTGTCACCCAAGCTAGAGTGTAGTGGCACAATCATAGCTCACTGCAGCCTCAAACTCCTGGTCTCAAGCAATCCTCATGCCTCAGTCTCCCAAGCAGTGGGGACTACAGGCACATGCCACCAAGCCTAGTTAATTTTTCTATTTTTTGTAGAGATGGGTCTTGCTATGTTGCCCAGGCTGGTCTTGAACTCCTGGCTTCAAGCAATCCTCCTGCCTTGGCCTCCCAAAGTGCTGGGATTACAGGCTCAAGCCACCATGCCCAGCCTGTTAAAACTATTTAGAGCTGAAAGGTTTCTAACTAGTAAATGGATCACTTAGCAAATAAACTGTCTTTTTTTTTTCCTGATCAAAAGATAGTGGAAAGTGGACAAAGGGCACATGTCAACCCTATTGTAATCTCTCTTCTCTATATTGGACTACAGCTGCAATGTAGATGTTTTGCATGCCTCCCCTGGAAAGACTGCATACTGACTATGATAGTCTCAGTTCTGGACACAGAAATACCAGCATGTCAAGTAAAGACAGTTGGTAGGATCAGTAATATGAGAATTTCTTGTTTTTACTGATAAAAATAATGAGAATTTTCAGATTATTCTACCACCCAATGCTGGCATTTTCAGCCAGGGGACAGACAGTCCCAATAGTAGTATTTTTCAGGAGGGTTGAAGATATATATTGATGCTGGTTCCTTGCCATTTTTATAATGTTTTTATCCAAGTTTCAATACATTTATCTTTTTCTCTTTCTCTTCCTTCTACTCAGAATCTGCCAGACTGCCAATATACAATTGAGATTTCACCGTTGTAATAACTTCTTTCTCCTCTAATCTCTTATAGAGACCTTTGTACCTTATTTGCTGATTGGTCATGCAGTGCCTTGTGAAATCTGTATTTATTATTTTGAATTGGTTAAATCTTTTTTTGTTTTGAGACAGAGTCTCACTCTGTTGCCCAGCTTAGAGTGCCATGGTATCAGCCGAGCTCACAGCAACCTAACTCCTGGGGTCAAGCGATCCTTCTGCCTCAGCCTCCCAAGTAGCTGGGACTACAGGTATGCGCCACCATGCCCGGCTAATTTTTTCTATATAGTTTTAGTTCTTCAGCTAATTTCTTTCTATTTTTAGTAGAGACAGGGTCTTGCTCTTGCTCAGGCTGGTTTCAAACTCCTGACCTTGAGCGATCCACCCGCCTCGGCCTCCCAGAGTGTTAGGATTACAGGCGTGAGCCACCACGCCCGGCCTAAGTAAGCTTCTTAAGACCAGAATAAATATCAGCACAAACACCTCATCTCTTGGATAATAAGTTGTCAAATAAATGTACATTGTACATTTTATTGTACAATATTATTATACATATTACAAAACTGTGGTTAAAAACACATAACAAAATCTACCATTTAATCATTTTTAAGTGTACAGTTCAATAGTGTTGAGTATATTCACGTTGTTGTGAAACAGATCTCCAGAACTTTTTCTTCTTCTTGCAAATCTAAAACTCTATGCTATTAAACAATTTTCCTTTTTTCCCCTCCCTCCAGCCCCTGGCAACTGCCATTCTAATTTCTTTCTATGACTTTGACTACTAGCAATACTTTATATAAGTGGAATCATATGGTATTTGTCCTTTCATGACTGACTCATTTCTCTTAGCATAACGTTTTCAAGGTTCATTCATGTTGTAGCATATGACAGGATTTCCTTCCTTTTAAGGCTAAATAATATTCTGCTGTATGGATATACCACATTTAGTTTATTCATTCATCTAGCCGTGGACATTTGGGTTGCTTCCACCTCTAGGCTATTGCTTCTACCTCTAGGGTGCTACTATGAACGTGGGTGCGCAAATGTCTCTTCAAGACACTGTTTTCAGTTCTTTTGGATATATACCCAGAAGTGGGATTGTTGGATCATATGGTAGTTCTATTTTTAAATTTTTATTTGTTTATTTATTTTTAGAGACAGAGTCTTGCTCTGTCACCCAGACTAGAGTACAGTGGTGCTCTTGCTCAGGCTGGTCTCGAACTCCTGAGCTCAAATTATCTGCCTACCTCGGCCTCCCAGTGTGCTAGGATTAGAGGAGTGAGCCACCATACTTGGCCTCTATTTTTAATTTATTGCAGAACTTCCATATTTTTCATAGCAGTTGTACTATTTTACAATTATACCAACAGTGCACAAAAATTCCATTTTCTCCATGTCATCACCAAGACTTGTTATTTTCTGAGGTTTTTTTTTGATAGTAACCATTTTGATGGGTGTGATGTGATATCTCATTGTGGTTTCGATTTGCATTTTCCCTGGTGATTAGTGACATTGAGCGTCTTTTCATATACTTCTTGTCTGTTTGTATATCATTTGTTTGGAGAAATGTCTGTTCAAGTACTTTGTCCATTTTTATTTTGGTAGTTTATTTATTTATTTATTTTTGAGACAGGATCTTGCTCTGTTTCCCAGCCTAGAGTAAAGTGGTGTGATCATCATTCACTGCAACCTCAAACTCATGGGCTCAAGTGATCCTCCTGCCTCAGCCTTCTGAGTATTGGGACTACTGGCATGTACTACTATATCTGGCTAATTTTTAAATTTTTGGTAGAGACGGGGGTCTTGCTGTGTTACTCAGGCTAGTCTCAATCTCCTGGGCTCAAGCGATGCTCCCATCTTGGCCTCCCAAAGCCTAGGATTACGGGCATGAGAAATCACTACTGTCCTACTTTTGAATTAGATTATCTGACTTTTTGTTCTTGAGTTCTTTATATAGTCTGGATATTAACCTTTTATCAAATAGATTGTACATTTTTAATATAAATGCTAAGAGTGTATAGAGGAAACAGACTTAGCAAAGGAATAAGAAATCTTATTAGAAATTTTCTATGTATATTGTTGAGAGCTGAACAGATTTTCAGGATTACAAAAATATCCTTACTTTCCCTCCTGAAGTATATAGTAATTCAGTGGTAATAAGTATGAGGAACCAAAGAAGACAGGATTGGTTTAAGTGTTTGTATGATGTTGACTTCTATGCTTTACTTTTCTTTCCACTCTGCTCAGTGCAAAGTACATTGCCTTAGGTATCATTTGTCCATAAAGTGTTGAAACACGTTAAAAAATATAGAGAGACTTGAGAATAAGTTCAAGAGTGTTTGTTGTACTGCCATAATTTATTTCTTACAAATAGTTTATATTCTTTATCTCTACTTGGTATTTATTTATGTGTTTATTTATTTTGAGATGGAGGTCTTGCTCTGTTGCCCAGGTTGGAATGCAGGGGTGTGATCATAGCTCATTGCAGCCTCGAACTCCTGGGCTCAAGCAATCCTCCTACCTTGGCCTTCCGAAGTGTTGAGATTACAGGCGTGAGGCATCGCACCCAGCTTATTTTTATTTTTTATAGAAATATAATTTACATACCATAAAAGTTACCCCTTTAAATTATATAATTCAGTAGTTTTTAGCATAGTCACAATATTGTGCAACCATTACCACTTTCTAATTCAAGAACATTACAGCAGTCTAAAAAGAAAAGGCTAATATGTGGACGTCTGTGTTGGACTTCTTTCAATTTACATAATGTTTTGAATGTTCATCTATGCTATAGTATGTATCAGCACTTCATTCCTTTTTATGGTTTAATAATAGCCCATTATATGGATATACCAGATTTGTTTACCCATCCATTGGTTGAGGGACATTTGGGTTGCTCCCAGTTTTTGGCTATTAGGAATAATGCTGTTGTGAATATTCATGCAGAAACTTTTGTGTGGACATATGTTTTCCAATTTTCTGTATAGCTAGGAGTGGAATTTTTGAGTCAATTTTTTTCAGAAAAGTGTTTAGTAATAATAGAAGGTAGCACATAATTAGAGCTCAGTGAGGGATGGGTACAAACTATAAGAAGTAGAAGAAGACATTTGCTAAGGGAAAAATCACTGTGGCCTGGCATGTAGCATCGCAGTACTTTAAAAAATTTAATTATACTTAAAGTTATACCCATATGTATTAGTAGATTTTAAAAGGTCTAGTAGTGCTATAATGCTATTTTAATTTGCCTAGTTTTTATTGTACTTGTTGGTAAGTTTTCCTTTACCCTCCAGTTGTCTCTCAACTAAATTTTCCATATGGTCAAATTTAACCTTCATCCTTCTGCTCCATCTGGATTGATTATTCTTTAGCCTGCTGTAAAACTCTTGCCTTATGACATTTTTGTTGTTGTTGTTGTTGTTGTTGTTGTTTTACCTTTTCTGGAAATTCCTTTTTCTCATTTCTTGTATAGGATTTACTATTTCTGGATCTATATCTTCCTTATTTTTACTTTAGCTCCTTATTTGGCTACTCAGCTTTTTGAAAAAGATAACATGTGAGGTAAATTTTTAAGACCTTGCATATCTGAAAATATGCTTTTTCTCTATGCTTTCTGCTTTTGCTCTACCTACACATTTAAATAATAGTTTTCCTGGGAATAGCATTCTAAGTTGAAAATTCTTTTCACTTAGGTGTTGCCTCATGGCTTCCAACTTTCCAGTATTCTTGAGAAGGTTGATGCCATTCTGGTTTTCAAGCCTTTCAATATGTCCTGTTTTTAATTTCTGGGAACTTCAGAAATCTTTTGTCTCTGATGTTATAGAATTTCATGATGATAAAACTTGATGCAGATCTTTTATTTTTGTTGGGCATCTAGTATACCTTTTCTATCTGGACACTCATGTCCCTCAGGTGTGAGAAATTTACCTTTTTAGTTTTCTTTGCACTAAAGTTTTCTTTGTTCTCTTTCTATATTATTCCTGTTATTTGTATGCTGGATCTCTTGGATTAATCCTAGATAATCCTCAAATTATCTAGTGTCCATCTCTTAGCTTTTTGCTATACTTTTTGGAATATTTCCTTTATGTTATACTTTAACTCTTTTCTTTTTAAACCTTGGCTATCATATTTTTAATTTCAGAGAAAGCCTATTTTTGTTTCAGTGTATCTTTTTTTTAGAAATAGGATCTCTCTTTTCCTTCATAAATGCTGTAGCTTTTCTCTTTTAGATCTTCCTGGTTTTTTTCCTGCTTTTTTATTTTATTTTATTTTATTTTTTAATTTCATATGGGAGACTTTTCTTAAATATATGGTGAGCCTTTACAGTTTGTTCATATTTAAGAATATTTAACAAATGAATTGAAAGCTCATTGTGAGTGGGTGACATTTATGGATTGAGGGGGGTTCATTAGAGGATGATTTAGTGGTGAACTGGCTTTTTTTTATTATTTATTTTTTTTAGTTGGCCAAAATTAATTTCAATTTTAGTAGAGACGGGGTCTCACTCATGCTGCTTTCGAATTCCTGACCTTGAGGGATCCACCTGCCTCTGCCTCCCAGAGTGCAAGGATTATAGGCGTGAGCCACCGTGCCCGGCCTGAAATCGCTTTCTTATTGAAGGACCTCTCTGTTCAGAATTTATAGGTCCTTTCTGTGGGATATTTATTTATCTACAGAAGGATATTTTAGTCCCTTTTTGGGCACACGAGACTGTGCTATGGAAGGTGCCTGGGGAGAGATAATTGACTATCAATCCCTGTTTTCTGGCAGCACCTCACTCTGGTACTCTACAATGCCTGGTTAACTGAGCCTACAGCCTCTTGTGTTAAGTTCCTCCATAGGAAGAGATGGGTTTATAACTTCTGTTTATATAGTCTTTGATACAGTTCTCTTGATTGTGGTGCCTTACCTTACTCTACCTTATGTGGTACATGGTGTTTCACATTCCTGAGCCTTTCTGCCTTCTGCTTGGTCGATTAGCTTGCTTCTTGTTACTTTCTCCTTCAGTAAGCATTTTCTATGCTCTGTTTAGTCAGTTACCACTGTTCTATCTTTGTCTCCAGACTTAAAATATGGCTCTGGTTCTCTAACACTAGATAGAGCAACAACAACAACAACGAAAATATGGCTCTAGGTTAGAGATGTCAGTGCCAGAGTTTGCATTTTATTTATTATAATTTTGGACTGTTTCAGAAAAGGAGGGAGACAGAAACATCTTTAATCTATCTTCCTAAATTGGAAGTTTGTTCAAGTTTTCCCCATGATGTTGTGGCTTAATTTCTCACTGGACAGTTTGAACTACAACTTCTATAATTATTTTGATATCTTTTGATTTTTATATAAAATAAACTCCTAGTCACTTTAAAAAAATATGAAGAAATGTTCACAGAAAGATAATATCTCTTGGCTTCTTAGGCAAGTTAAAATTTGGCTGTATAGTTTGTAGGTATTTCAGTGCACACAGTGTTGGTCTCACTTTTCTGTCCTAAGATGCTCTGTTCTTTATATATATAAACAGCAGTAGAAGCAGTTGTTCTCTTCTACTCTGAAAGTGATTATCTCTTAGTAGCAGGTGGAGTGATTCATTCTCCTGTACATCTTTGAGGAGACTTTATTATTTGTGGAGGATAGAGTGTGGGGAGAGGAAAGCTCCAGCAATATGTCAGGTATTACACATTCTGGGCTAGCATAAAAAGAAGCAAATTCTTCCCCCACTGCAATTTCAAAGCCTAGAAGTAACACCCCACTTATAAGGCTCTGAGAAATCACATTATTCATAACAGGGACCATGATTCACATGAACAGAACAAAATGGAATTATCAAAAATAGATTCTGTAGATCTATCTGTAGCAAAAATATCTTCTGACTTAGCCATTAATTGGCTATAATCACAGGAAGGATCATTCCATTTAAGTTCTGCCACCTTCTCCTCCACTTTGACTGAGTAACTTTCATTCCTCTCCCATGGCACATCCTTATAGGTCAAAGTATTTGGGAAACAGGTTTTAACGTGGGGCCTCCCTTTTTTTTCTTGTGGTCCTTTTAAAACAAAGCTTATTTAAACACACTTTGTGTTAATTGTGTTTGCTTAATTGGTCACCTTGAATTATTGAGCATTTGTCATTTTTATGCTTTGTATATTGACCCATTATTATTTTTAGTAGCAATGATTATAATAACCTGCAGTGTAGGTTAGAAGGTCTTTGCATTGGATGGGATTTGAATTCCTGCCAGAGCTATTATTTGTTTCAAATATGAGCAATATGATTTCAGTCCTTTTACCTGGACAGTTTTTCTCCTTCTATTGATTCCCTGCCTCTCCAAGAGTAATAAATCCTTTTTTAAGGAGTAGTAAAGAGAAAAAGGCAGTTCCAGTTTGATAACTACTACTTTACATACACACAATATTGAGGGCCCAATGTTCAAGGAACTGTGCAAGGTATTTTAAGGGATCTAAAGATAAGAATGTCAGCTGCTTTCAGCTGCAATTAACAATAACAAAGAAATACAAAGACATTTATATTATAGAGATATTATTAAATATAAAGACATTTATTATTTTACTAAAAAGAAATCCAGAGAAAGGCGAGTTCTAGGGTTGGTACAGTGGCTCAATGATGTCTTTTAGCTTTCTACTTAGCCATCATCAATGGATTGGCTGTTTTCTTCAGAATTATATATTAATGTTCAGAAGAGCTTTCCAATGGCAGAAAAATGGCAGTTTTTCCTCATCTGTCTGTTTTTATTAAGGAAGAAAATTTATCTTAGAACCTTCTAGCACATTTCCTCCATTTTCCACTGGCTCAGATAGAGTCATGCGCCCATACCTTAGCTAAAGGGAAGCTGGAAAAATGTCATCTCTAGTATATATCGTGGGAGTATGTGTGTATGTTGTGCATGTATTGTTGGATAGGCAACCAATAGTCACTGCCACTAAGAATAAGATGAAATCCCAGTCCTCCCTCAAGACGCTTCTTGTCTATCAGGGCAGAAGACAAAATTATAATTTTATTACAATTTCTGTGTGACAGATTCCTGATACACTCATGGGCTTCAAATTAGAAGTCCCCTTTAAGTTGATCAATGAAAACTGCTCTAGGTTCTTTGAATTTGGAGCTGCCAAGCCTATCCTTTCCCATTGTTCCTAATTTTTAGTTATACATCTTTTTCATAAGTAATCTTTAAGAATGAAGTATCAATTTACATAATATATTTTTGGGTGTTGTTCTCATTCTCCAAAAATGCTCTAACCATTCATTCCTTCTCTGCATGCCCAAATCCCATTCATCCTTTGAAGATAGCAAAAAATAATCCCTCTCATTTATATCATTTTGTCAGCAAATATCTGTTGCATGCTTACTATGCAACAGTAGTGCTCTTCAAGAGCTAGGGAGACAAGACATGAAAAATATCCTCACTGAGCTTACAGTCAGGTAGGGAAGAATGACAATTAACAACAGGTAAGTGATGGGGAAAAATAGGGTACAATGGGAAGGCAGGCAAGGGTATTTATACTGTGGGGGGATGGGAATGGACAAGGAAGCCTTCTGCAGTAGATTGAATGTTTGTGTCCCCCGAAATTCATATGTTGAAATCCTAATCCCCAATGTGATGGTATTAGTAGGTGGGGCCTTAGGGAGGTGATTAGGTCATGAGGGAACAGCCCTCATGACTGGGATTAGTGCCCTTATAAAAGGGACCCCAGAGCTTTGCACAGTGGCAGTATTGTAGCCAATGAGGTTTATCCAAGGTGTGATTATTGCTAATTAAAAACTTTTCCTGATGCCCCACCATGACGACTTGAAATATAGTTGGCATTGGCAATTTTTGACAGTCTCTATGGAGACTGAAAAAGTAAAAAAATTTTTTAAAAAAGTCAAAGGGACCCCAGAGAGCTCTCTTGCCCTCTTTCTGCCATGTGACGACACAGTGAGAAGATGGTTGTCTGTGAGACAGGAAGCAAGCCTTCACCAGACACCTGAATCTTCTAGCACCTTGATCTTGGACTTTCCAGTTTCTCACTAGAACTGTGTGAAATAAATATTTCTTGTTTAAGCCACCCAGTCTATGTTATTCTGTTCCAGCAGCCTGAATGGACTAAGACAACTTCTTTAAGTGATAACTGAAGGATGAGTAGGAATTGGGGAAGAGTGAGATAGGGAGGGGAAGAGTTTTCAAGGTAAGTTTTCAAGGTTTTCTATATATGTAGGAAATCATGGAGGTGAAAATGGTGCTGAAAGTGCCCTTCAAAAGGGCTTCTCTAATTCTTCCTTCTCCAGTAATTTTTCCATTTACTGAACCCTATAGCACTTGATATACTTTTAGACCACAAGATCTCTGAAGATAAAACATATAACTTACACAGAATATTTGATAAATATGAAGGCAGATTCAGAAGAGAATGAGGCTATATATGTGTCAGTGCAAAATGAAAGCATAAAACATGAAAACATTTGAGGTGGGAGGTAGACTATACCACACCTCTCTTCCAAATGATAGGGGATATGCACTATAGGATGTTTAAAAAAAAATGATAGAGGATAGCACCACCTGTCTAGGTGACTATAGAGACCGAAGCAGCAGAGAGGAATTGATTCACAAAGTTCTGTAGGAAGTACAAAGTAATTATAGTTCCAATCTTCAGATTTTACGTTAAAGGCCATTTCAGGAAACAATGAAAACCTGGTACCCATCAGAAAGAAAAAATAACCACTCACTTTTGTTTGCAAGACCTTTTTAAAAATAGTTTCTTGGTTTAGCCTGCTCTTTGTGTGTGCCAGGGTTCTGGGTTACTGGTGGGGAGGACCCTACCAGACCTGATAAGCTACTTATAAAATTACATATTAAAAATAATAATCAAATGTCCATGTCCTAACTCAGGTTTTTACTATTTCATTTTAGATGCATGTTCTAAAATCCTTCTGGCACTTGGCTGAGAGAGGAACCAGAAGGGAGTAACTTTTGATAGAGAAGGAGGTTTGAGGATATAGTTTTTTATCTTGATAGGCCAGAATAGATGATATTTTAAGAACTTAAGTTCCTATCTTTAATTTACTCTAGGTCAGCAATTCGTCCCTGGGCTTTCATCCTGTCATTTCTATAGCTAAGTAAATAATAACCCCCAAATAATGAAAAAAATATATGTTTTGTGAATAAGATACTATACACAAATGTAAGGACTTATTTTTTATTATTAACTTGGGAAACATTTTTGAATCCAGTTTTTCAAAGTGTCCTCTTCAAGGGTACGGTTTCATTTTTTGGATCTTGTCCCACAGTATGGTGAGGTATGGCTGAAGTTGCACGGATGCCAAATTCTCTAATTTGATTTATCAAACTATTTATCTTTTATTAATAGTTTTTATTTTTTAACAGTTTTAGATTTACAGAAAAATTGCAGTTAGTTCAGAAAGTTCCCCATATATCCCCAAGCCATTTTCCTCTATTGTTAACATCTTATGTTAATAGTATAATGTTTGTTACAATTAATGAATCAATATTGATACATTGTTAACTAAAGTCCACACTTTATTCAGATTTCCATTCCTTTTTGTCTAATGTTCTTTTTCTGTTCCAGGATCTCGTTCATTTTAAAACTTAAATTTAGTTGTTTTAGTTGTCATGTTAGTGTCACGTTAGTTAACATGTCATGTTAGTTGTCCATATTACATTTAGTTGTCATTATCTCCTTAGGTTCCTCTTGGCTGTGCCATTAACCTTCATTTTTTTGGATCATGAATCAGGTTGAAAATCTGATGAGGTCGGGCGCAGTGGCTCACGCCTGTAGTCCCAGCTACTTGGGAGGCTGAGGCAGAAGGATTGCTTGAGCCCATGAGTTTGAGGTTGCTGCCACAGCACTCACTCTAGCCCACGCAAGAGAGCGAGACTCTGTCTCAAAAAAAAAAAAAAAGAAAATCTGATGAAAGCTATGGACCCTCTCCACAAAAAAATGTACAGTCTTCAGATGGCTTAATGGAAGTCTATCTGTAGCAGATTTAGAAGCCCTGCTTTAGGAGGGTGATCGTTCCCCAGATCTAGCTCTAGCTTAGATTAGACTGTAGCTCAGGCTTTCCCTCTAATTTGTTGTGTGACCTTCAACAAAGCTGTTTCCTATGTGGGCCTCAGTTTCATCATCTGTGAAATGAGGGGTTCGGTTTACATGACGTCTAAACCCTTTTCTAGCAAGGTAGAAGGTGGGTGTCATCGACAGTTACGAGTTAACCTCTGAGGAACAGGGGCTGGTCACAGAAGACCTAATCAGGTCAGGCCAGGCCAGGGAAGTGGATTGGCTTATCAATAAAGAGGTTGTGTGAGGTTCATTGGGGGGGAAGGTGAAAAAACCTCTGTTCAACTTTATGGCTTCTCTGGATTTTTTTTTTTTTTTTTTTTTGAGACAGAGTCTATTGCCCGGGGCTAGAGTGAGTGCCATGGCGTCAGCCTAGCTCACAGCAACCTCAAACTCCTGGGCTCAAGCAATCCTTCTGCCTCAGCCTCCCAAGTAGCTGGGACTACAGGCATGCGCCACCATGCCCGGCTAATTTTTTCTACATATTTTTAGTTGGCCAATTAATTTCTTTCT
>CAUYRT010092486.1:0-60469 GCA_963574885.1 Lepilemur ruficaudatus | reverse complement strand
CCAATTAATTTCTTTCTATTTTTAGTAGAGACGGGGTCTCGCTCTTGCTCAGGCTGGTTTCGAACTCCTGACCTTGAGCGATCCGCCCGCCTCAGCCTCCCAGAGTGCTAGGATTACAGGCGTGAGCCACCGCGCCCGGCCAATATTTACATTTTTAACGTGTACCTTATGTGCATTTTAAAAATTGCTCATAGTTACGTTGTCAGTGAAGGCTGTATGAGGAGCAGTAATGAGGCACCTCGTCCCTTCCCAGCCAGGGTGGTGTCAGCAGAGCCCTGCTGGGAGCCTGAACTTTCACTTTCACTCAGTACGGAAGCACATCATCCCCCTGCCCCCCTAATGTCAGTGGGTACTCTAGACTTTCATCTCTATCTGGAAATAGTGAGAAAGCATTTTTCTTTCCCTACCAGCATACAGCTGGCATGGTGCTATGGTTTGAATGTTTGTGTCTCCTCCGAATTCATATGTTGAAATCCCAACCCCAAGGTGATTGTGTTAGGAGGTGAGGCCTTTTAAGAGGTGATTAGGGCCCTTGTAAAATAGGCACAAGGGAGCTGTTTCACCCCTTTCACCATGTGGGGACCCGGTGAGAAGGTGCCATCAGTGAACCAGCTGGCGGGCCCTCTCCAGACACTGAGTCTGCCAGCTCCTTGATCTTGGACTTCTCAGCCTCCAGAACTATGAGAAATAAATTCTTTTTTCCTAAGCTTCCCAGGTGATGGTATTTTGTTACAGCAGCCTGAACAGACGCACAGTGTGAGAGGAGGCCTGCTGACAGAGAAGATTCAAGTAAGATCCAAAGTCCTGTGGTGTAATAGGATACAACTGAAAATCACTCCTGATATGGAGAATCAGGAAAATCTCTCTAGTGAAAAGAAACAATCAACAGGTGCCAACACCGGGACACAGAGAAATTGGAATTATCCAACAAGGAATTTAAAGCAGCCATCACAGAAAAGCTTCGTTGAACAATTACAAACACACTTGAAACAAATGAAAAAATAAGTTGTAAGCAAGAAATAGAATATACAAAGAAGCAAATGGAAATTTTGGATTTGAAATATCTCAATAACCAAAATTAAAAACTTGGGGAATAGGCCCAACAGCAGAATGAGGTGGTCAGAGAAAATTTTCAGTGACCTTGAACGTAGTCTAAAATTCATGTGATCAGAATCCCGGAAGGAGAGGAGAAAGAGTATGAGGATGAAGAAAAAATATTCAAAGAAATACTTTTTGAAGAAATGACTGAAATTTTCTTAAATTTGGCAAAAGATAGAAGCCTACAAAATCAAGAAGCTGAGCTAATGTCAAATAGGATAAACTAGACAGGTGGTCTTTTTGTAGAAATTGAAAAACTGATTCTGAAATTCATATGGAAACTCAAGGGACCCAGAACAGCTAAAACAATTTTGAAAAAGAAGAATAAACTTGGAAGACTCAACACTTTCTGATTTCAAAATGTACTACAAAACCGTAGTAATCAACACAGTGTGATACTGGCAGAAGGGTAGACATTAGGTCATGAAATAGGAAGTGTCCAGTTTCAAATCGACCGCGTATCTTTGTTGTATCTCAGTCAAGAAGCAGTACAGTTAAAGTGTGCACCTAAACTGTTGACACAGTTTTGCCGTCTTAACAGTGACTTGTTCGTGCCAGCGGCAAAGAATCCTGGAGAGCAAGTGGCGATGGAATTGTGAAAGGCGTTTTGCACAGCCTGTTGAGAATGGAACAGTTTTCCTTGCAAGAACTGGTCCAAAGCCTGGAAGAAGTGGTCGTCAGTTGGTGCAGGGTCTCGTGAATACGACGGATGACACAGTTTTCAAGTCCAGCTTCTGTAGTTTGAGCAACGTTGTGAGACATGTGGTCAAGCTTTGTCTTGCAAGAGAATCGGCTTGTCTCTGTTGACCAATACCGGCTGCTGAATCACGAGTATCCTCCTCATTCCATCCAGTTGGTTGCAGTAGACATCCGCTGTAATCAGTTGACCAGGTTTCATTAATCTGTAGTGGACAATACCAGCGCTGGACCACCAGACAGACGCCATTAGCTCTTCTGGATGAACATTCGGTTTTGGGCTGTGTTTTGGCACTTCATCTTTATCCAGCCATTGCGGCGAACGCTTGCAATTGTCAAAAAGAATCCACTTTTCATCACACGTAACAATATGGTGTAGAAATGGTTCACCTTTATGTTGCTGACAGCAAAAAAGGCAATCTTCGAGTCAGTTTTTCTGCTGACGCGTGTTTAATTCATGTGGAACCCATCCATCCAGTTTTTTTTTTTTACCCTGCCGATTTTATTCAAATGGTCCAGTGTTGTTGGAGTAGTAACCTTGCTGCTAGGTCATGCGTGGGCCGAGGTGGATTCGCTTCCACCGTAGCATTCAGCTCATCGTTATCCACCTTGGTCTGAGGTCACCCACATGGCTCGTTGCAGGATTAAAGTCACCAGAACACACACACACACACACACACACACAGACAAAATGAAGCAGTGTGCGATACAGTCCCAAAGTGCACGGTATGGAAAACTAGGAAATAATGGAATGCGCAGAGTGCTTAGTGTTGGCTGTAAACAGTAACTGTAAGGGAATTTAAAACCGAAGATTACAAACGGCACCTGCCAACCCCCAGAATACACTGATGCCGTTGTTTGTTTCTGCTACTTCATCTGCCCTTTAATTGATGTTACAAGATTCTAAGTGTTCTGTCCTTAAAAGGCAAATGAATGGTGTGTACATGCTTTAGTTTCCTTTTTTAGATGGTGTTTCTTGAAGCTAAGTGTGTTTTCTGCATTATTTGTAACCTGGGATGTACCCACCTGGGGACCAGCATGTCCGCGTGTGGTGTCTCTTGATGAAATCGGTTTAACCATCTCCTCTCCGGCTGTTACAGGCAACGTGGCTGTATGGCATACAGATGACAAGTTTACTTCTGGTCTGCATTCTTCAGTTTTTTAATTCCATGATTCTTGGATCACTGCTTATCAGTTTTAACCTTTCAGTATTGATTGCAAGGAAGCTTCAGGTAGGACTCTTTTGTTCTTTACGGAAGTGAACCTTTTTTTTTTTTTTCCGTTGTGCGGTTTGTTGGACCTTACGTTCATACAGCATGCAAAAGAAAATTTATAACCCGATTGCCGCTAAAAGCATGAGTGGCGTCGTTTGCCTTTTCAAGTGCATGTCGTCGTGTTTTTGAGCCCCCTGAGGTCACGTGTCACCCCTTTGACAATTATGTCATAAAGAATTGGCATCTTAATTCAGTGCAGGGATTAGCCATAGATGCTCAGCTGCATGTCATTGATGTAAAGTTGAAATAACAGAGAAAAGTTTTTCGCTTTTGTGTGCACGTGGGCTCAAGGGTGAGAAGAGTCTGTTGCTCAGCGGAGTGTTCATCTCAGTCTCTCAGGTTGGCAGACACCTGGTGGTGGTTTGATGAGTAACACTGCTCCTTTCCTGGTCCATCCGTATTGCATTGCTGGTTTTCCAGCGAATTAAAATTGACCCTATTTCGAGAATGTAAATACCTTTGGAAATAATGGGACCTTTCCCATGTTGTAAAATCACGCTTGAAAATAATCAACCTGATCTTTTGGCTTTATTATGTAATTAAATTTCTTAAATTTACATGAGGTTTAAAAGTCATTTGTTTTTGCTTAAAATTGTAACAAAGCCTATTTTCTTTCTCGTATGCTATAAACATTTCTATATCAAGAAGCCGTTTTGTTTTCCACTTTGAGAAGAATAAATCTTTTTTCTTATTGTTTACTCTTTTGAGTGAGAATTGCTACGGACAAACTTTCACAAAGATTTTTTAAAACCAGGCTTTTAGTTGGTTGCTGTATCAAAAATGGCAGTTCTCATTTATTCGATTACCCTTAGTTATAAATATCACTCTAGATATCTGAACTCTTTAGATTTTATATTTGACAATGTTATCTGAAGATTGTAAGAAACCTATTATATATCAAAGAGCACAATTTATTTTTTAATGCTGATAGGTCTTTTTAAAATTGAGATATAGCTATGCCTCTGATATATGAATTAAAGGGTAAATGATGTAATGATTTGTCCAGTCAGCGTATCTGAGTACCTTCCAAGTGGCAGACCCCAATACTCTAGTTTATGAGGGTTTTAAAAACAAAAAACAAACATAAAAAGCTCTGGTTTTGAAGGTCTTAAAGAGAAAAAAGGCTGGCACACATCTTCTCTCCCTGTGGGGCTCACTTTTAAGGGATTCATTTACTAGTACTATAAAGTTATAAATATTAAGACAATGACATCCCATAAAGATTGGTACGTTATATTTTCCACATATATTTTCCCCTTATGTTGCATGATCCAGAGTTTGAAATCCTTACGTAATCTCATCTTCAGTGTTATGAAGTTGTGTTAAAATTTAAGAATTAAAACACGGCTCTTTTAATTTCCAGAAAAATTTGAAAACTGGAAGCTTCCTTAATAGGCTTGGGAAACTTTTGTTACATTTATTTGTGGTTTTATGTTTGACGCTTTTTCTCAACAACATAATTAAGGTAAGTTAATAAAATGATATATTTGATGTGTTTTTGAATTTGCTTATGACAGTAAGAGACAATTTCTGAAATTTTCTCTTTTTTTTTAATTAATTTTTTTTAGAGACAGGGTCTCGCTGTGTTGCCCAGGCTGGTCTCTAACTCCTGGGCTCAAGCAGTCCTACCTCAGCCTCCCAAGTGATAGAGAATAGAGACACGCACCGCTACACCCTGCTTTTTTGAAACTTTCAATTTCAAATAATTAAATCCTTGCTTTATAAAGTGTGTTAGCATTACTGAAGAGTTACCAGTTTTACTTTAAAAGGCTCAGTTTTAACTTTGTCTTAGTAACAAGGATTATTTTGTTGGTTTTAGTCATTGATTTCTATTCAGTCTTTCTAAATGTTCTAGCAATACCTGAATACACTTATGTTTTAAGTTATTAAATAATTAAAAGCTCAACTTTAAAAACATTAAATATTTCTATAAATTTAAAAAATTCTATTTAGTATCATAGTGTACACATGGTTTTCTACACTATGGTACTAAAAAAAAATGACATGATTTTTATCGGCTTCAGTTAATAAATAAACTGGCCTCACTACCCAGTGTCTGCTAGAAAGAAGAGTTGAGCTCATTTTCGGTAGCTGTTCCCCAGCATTTAACTGACTTATAATTAACAACCCTAACAGCAGAATGACACATTTAGTAACTTAGCCATCCGTTTGTTATACGTCCAGGAGGTGCTTTGCTAAGATTTTTTAAGTGCCCTCGGGGCTCTGCTTAGTTTAACGTTCTTTATTTTTTACTTTATTTTTTACATTTTATTTTATTTGTTTTATTCTATTTTATTTTATAAATACATATAAATATATATATTATGTATATAATATATATAAATATATATATATATTTATAAAGCACAACTATATACTATAAGTATATAGTTCTTGGACTGTGATGTCCTCTCTGTTTTTATGTCAGAGCAAACCTACTGTGATTTCTTCAGGTGATTCTGCCCCTGCTAGGAGGCTGGTCTCAGGAGAAGAGACATTTGCAAAACAGGCTCCTTCTGCATAAGAGAATGGTGGCCCTTGTTCCTGTCTGTTGACTGTCAAAAGACTCTTCACTCAGCCAGCCACGCTAAACACCTTATTCCAGGTCCTTGTCACTGTGTTCTTAAACTCTGTGCAGTTCAGGACTTATCAAAAGCTTATTTGAGCAGAACAGTCAGCATTTCTGGAAGATTGGCTGAAAGACATGCGGTTCATCCATTTGCCCACTGTACACACTCAGTGATCTGTTCCTGCATTAAACCAACAGAGAGCTGCATCCCTGGACCACCGGTTTTTGACTCCCCAAGAGTAACATCTCCGTTGAATTGCACTTGGTATTTTGTCAGTGACCTACAATACGAGGAATTAGAAAAAAATAGTCTCCTTGCTGTTTTTACTGTACCTGTGGGAAAACTTTCTCTTGAGCGTCAGTTCTAGGACTGTTGGGCTCTCTTCTGAGCACGTGCTTTGTTTACTCTGAAGACCCTGTGAGTAACAGAGATGCGTTTCTCACCCTCTTTGCATTCACTCCTAGAGCCTGAGACCCTACTTGTGGCTCATCTCTGATGAATATATTTTGCGTACTAACCTCAGTTCCGGCTTCATCTTGTTTTTTTTCCCCCATCTCCATTTTTCTTCTGATGCAATTTCTTCATTTATCTTATGTGAATTTTTATAAGCCATAAATTAAAAATATTGGGAATTAAAATAGTAATCACTAATGGTGAACGCTGGCCTTTGTCTGTTCACCCCTTGAGGGTTACTACTGTCTTGAACTGTGTTTGAGTGAGTCTTAGAATCAGTTCTATCTGTAGACCAAAAACCCCAAAGCAAAACAGGCCTTGTGGGTTTCGGATTGTCCTGTTATTGGTTATGTGGTCTGAAAAATTGTATTTACTGTGCTTCAGCCTTCTCTCTCTCCTTGAAACCAAAAAAGCTCATCCTTTATCTATTTTGCATATTTAACTTATGTATAAGATGCTTTTTGAATAAAGGATTATGCTAAAATGGGGGGGCGGGGAGGGAGAGTTGGAAGTTTGAAATTTCCTGCTTTAGAATTCCTCAGCTCTGAGAACTACTGTGAACATTTACTAATTTTATACCCACACGTACACTTTCTCCTGTGAAATTGGACACCGAATATCCATATTCCGTGGGAAATTATCAGGAACCCATGCCTACAACACCAATAGCAATTTTTTTTCTCTCTCCCCAATAGAAAATTCTTAACCTGAAGTCAGACGAACACATATTTAAATTTCTGAAGGCAAAATTTGGGCTTGGAGCAACAAGGTATGACTGTGCTGAAAATCTGTGTCTGCCGTTTTATTTTAAATCAGCAGGGACTTTAAAACTTCAGGCATCATTATGCCCTAGACTATTAATTGCAGACTCGTTTTAAGGAAAAGTGTAGTGTGGTTTCCTTGCCTGGTGCTAAACTTAATGCTTTGCTTTCCATTTGTTCCCTAGGGATTTTGACGCAAATCTCTATCTGTGTGAAGAAGCTTTTGGCCTTCTGCCTTTTAATACGTTTGAAAGGCTTTCGTACACTCTGCTTTTTTATGCTTACGTATTTGTTCTGTCCATCACGGTGATTGCAGCGTTACTCGTTGCTTTTCATAATCTCAGGTACGGCATATTTCAGAACTCTGACAACACTTTGCTTTAACGAACTTGTTACATGTTGCAGAAAAATTGCTAAATTGAACATCAGAATGTCAGACACAGTACAGAGCAGTATTACTCACCTAAAGGGGAAGCATCTGGTTTGGCACGGACCCCACTCTCCGTGGCCAAGAGACAGCAGAGAGCAACGGTCACAGTGCATACTGGTCTGGGTTTGAGTCTTAGCCTGCGCACTTGAGAGCGAAGTGATCTTTGAGTCAGTTATATGACCTTTCGATATTTGCATTTCCTTATCTGTGGAGTGGGAATACTAGAAGTACTCAGTCTACGGGGCTTCATGAGAAATAAACAAGTTAAAGTAATATGAAACTTAAAATAGTGTCTCAATATTACAATATTTTGTAGATGTCAGTTCTCATTAGCTATTACTATTACCATTGACTCATAAGTTGCTATTTTGTTTCCCTTACTAGTTTCCTGTGTTTTTCTACCTTCTTCCTCTAGCTGCTTTTTAAAATTTCTTATATCAGGAGTTAATTATTGTTCATTTGTTTTCTTACATCTTGTTTCAAGGCTCATAAAGTTGGAGTAGACCATAACTATTAGTGTCTAGTAAAAGTTTTAAGCAATAACTGCTAGTTTTTTAAAACTTTGCATGTCCACTAGTCTACTGAAAGAAAAAAATCAGGGAATAATAAAGCTTTTTTAAAGACTTATAGAATACTTGTCTATCAAGCCGGCGCAGGGGGTTTGCGTTTACTACTTGTGTTAAATTGAAAGAAGATTAAGTGAAAGAAGTTGAAGCCACTGTCATTTGTGAAAGCTTAATGAAGCTCACAAGCAAGCCCTTTCTCTATGTAGTTACCTTGCCAGTTAAGGTTCTGGTGAAGAGTGATTCGCAGCCACGAGAGAGGGGTCGTTAAAATGAGTCCAGATCAGTTGAGGTGTTTTATGACTATCAAGAATGAAGCAACACTGAGCCGTGAAAATATTTCATTGACTGTAAAGTAGCTTAGTACCTTTCAGATGTGTTCTTTTTTTATACCTAGCCCAAGATAAAATTTAGTCCTGTGAAAATAGATGGACATTATTCTAGACAGTGTAATTTAATGTTATTCCAGACACCAGGTTGTCGACAGGACTCTAGACTGCATACAAAAGCAGGGAGTTCAGTCGGCCTGCAGTACCTTTTGACAGTGTGAATCTGTGCGCCGTCTCTGGAGCTGATTTGGTACATGATCATAGACAAAGATTTTAGAGCATCCCCATCTACCGGGTAGGGATATTAGGACTGACAAGAGGAAAAGCCCTGCATTAAAGTAATTAAAGCATCGTAGTACAGTGGCGCGTTACTTACCAGTGGGGATGTGTTCTGAGAAATGCATCGCCAGGCAATTCTGTCCCTGTGTAAACATCAGAGCATGTACTCACACAAACCTAGATACAGCCTACTACACACCTGGGCTACCTGCTGTAGCCTGTTGCTCCTAGGCTGCAATGCTGGACAGCATATTACTGTTAGGCACTTCTAACACAATGGTAAGTATTTGTGTCTCTAAACATTTAAAAGGTACAGTAAAGATATGGCATAAAAGATAAAAAAAAAAAAAAAAGGTATATGTGTATAGGGCACTTACCATGAATGGAGCTTGTAGGACTGGAAGTTGCTCTGGGTGAGTCAGTGAGTGGTGAGTGAATGTGAAGGCCTAGGACATTCCTACACACTACTGTAGACTTTATGAACACTGTACACTCGGGCTACACTAATTTGATTAAAAAGTAACGTAATTGCGCTACAATTTTACAGTGTCACTAAGTGGTAGGAATTTTTCACTTTCATTATAATCTCATGGGACCGCCGTCAACTACGCGGTCTTTCGTTGACTGAGATGTCATTGTGTGGCACACGACTGTATCTTCATACGCGTTAACTTTTAAGTAACTTGAAGGGTATTTTGTCAGTGCCAAGTACTTAAAGCATTTCTACCTCTTTAGTAGTAGGGAGGAGATACTATTACACTTCCACAACACATCTGCACTGGTGTGAAGTCTACAGCTGAAAAGGGCGCGGTGTTCTACATCCGTGGATTAGTAAGAGCCTTCCAGCTTGGCTGGGGCACGGGGGAGGTGTTGCAGAGTTCTCCCAGGTATCAAGGGACCATAAGAGCATATGTTGTCCTTGTCTGGAGTAACCTTTTAGTATCAGTGTAGAAGCCAGTGTTTGGGTTGTAATATTGAACGTTTGAGTAAAGATTACTGCCAGTGGTGAAAACTGCCTTAGAATAATATCCCTTTACTTCTCCTGTGTGTCTGCAGTAGCGAGAAGAGGATTTCTAGAAAGTAAAATCTCTCTAGTTATATAGGGAAGCATTATACAGACCCAGTTCTGTTGGATATGCATGAAGGATTCGTAGGGCCTTCATGAAAGTTTTATTTTAAACTGGCAGCCCTCCCTGCTTCCTTTTCCCTCGACAACAAATTGTGTGACATCTAAACTCACTCATCAAGCTTAATGTCACTTAAGTGGAGACAGCCAGTTTGTGCTTCCCAATGTGATGCATTCAGTTGGCCCCCCCCTTTTTCCTGGGGGATACGCTTCAAGGCCCCCAGGGGATGCCTGAAACCGTGGGTGGTTTGAACCCAGCACACTACTGTGTTTTTTCTTATACATACATACCTATGATAAAGTTTAATTTCTAAATTAGGCGCAGTAAGAGATTAACAACAATAGCTAATAATAAAATAGAACAGTTGTAACAATATGCGAGCATCACTACTCTAGTACTTTGGGGCCATTATTAAGTAAAGTAAGGGTTACTTGAACGCAAGCAATGCCATGACAATTGCTCTAAGTGACTGGTGGCTGGGTAGCACATACAGACACTGAGGACACACTGGACAAAGGGGTGATTTATGTCTCAGGTAGGACAGAGAGGGACAGCAAAGGATTTCATCGCATAAAACGCAATTCATAACTTACTAATTGTTTATTTTGGCGATTTTCCATTTAATGTTTTCAGACAGCAGTTTCCGCAGAAACTGCAACCACCAAAAGGGACACAAACCCCAGATGAGGGGGGACTACTGTGCATCGTGACCTTGTGAGGAGAGTTCGTGCCAAAACAAAACGGACTTGACTCTAACAAACACCTGTAGATCTAATTCCAAGTTTACGAGAAATACGGAAACAGAGAATGTATTAGACACCACATGAGCTAAATGTGGGAGATGGGGAGAGTTACAGGACGAATGTTAATCTGTTTTCTTCAACAAATAAATGGTCTTTTTTTAAAAGGGGGGATACTTTTATGGATCAAAAGGTATTTAAAGAGATATATCAGTGAAATGCAATATATAATCTTTGTATCCAGATTCAAAGAAAAAAAAACAATTGCTACAAACAGGGAAAATAGAACATAAACTGGGTATTAGATAATGTTAAAGAATTAATGTTAACTTTATTGGTGTGATAATGTTCATGTAGCTGTATTTGATAGAAGTCATCTCTTAGAAGTACATCATGAGGTATTGATAGGTTAAAAATGTGATTTGGGGTTCATAAAATTGGTCCCAATTTTTTTAGTATATTTTTGCTTTTTGCTTATTTGTAAACGTTTTAAAAATACTGGTAATAACTGGTAAAACGTCTTTAAATATCTCTTCTAGTTACAGAGATTCCAAAAGGATTTTTTTTTTTGCTATTTTCTTTTAAAGAATCGATGCACTCCAAGTTTTTACTTAAATTGAAGGCTACTGTGAAATTTTAGCTTTTCTAATTACTGATGCATTCACACTGTGACACTTTTAGCCTCATGCATTCAAAATTTGTTTCATCTTAGGGAAATAATGCATTTCTAAACATATAAAGACGTAAGTTTCTTATATCTTCTTCCTTAAGATTTAACTAAGGTAAAATTTTTCCAACTTTAATTTTGTGTGTTTGCTGTTTCATTCAGTGATTCTACACATCAGCCATCCATGGGTAAAATGGGAAAATGTACAGTTAACCTGAAACCAGAAACTGCCTATAACTTGATACATACCATTCTGTTTGGATTCTTGGCCTTGAGTACAATGAGGTATTTTTGTCTTAATCTGTTTCTTTGATTTATTTTTTAATTTGACCACCGTTTACTTGACATTACTTAGCAGTGTAATCTGGAAACTATCATCTTCATTAATGATTGTGGTTCCCATAAAATTGTCGTGATGTCCTGTCTTCTCCCAGTACAGAATTTTATTTTACTAATAATGAGTTTTTTTCTTAATTACAAACAGTCCTCTGTGTTTTACTTATGTGATAGTTCTCAAAAGACAAGTTAATTCTGATAACTGACCCTTTAGCGAATGGTTTCTGCGTAGTTTAAGTAAGATTTTACTGTCGCAGACTGTAAAGCTGCCTTCACGGGTATCTCAGGCTCCGGGTTTATGCACAGCTAGTCCTTCGTTGACGCTGGTGAAAACTTGCTGTCTTTACAGAATGAAGTACCTCTGGACGTCACACATGTGCGTGTTTGCTTCATTTGGCTTGTGCAGCCCTGAAATATGGGAGTTACTTCTGAAGTCGGTGCATCTTTATAACCCAAAGAGGGTCAGTGCCGTCCTTTTTCCCATTTACTTACGATTTTTAGTATTTCTTTCATACCAGTTCTTTTTTGTCAGTAGTTGCCCATACAGCAGTCAGATAAAATGGATACTAAAATTTGAAGCTAAAATTAGATAATTGATGCATTCAGATTTTATAAGGAGTTATTTTGTAAATAATTTTATTTTTAAAAGTCACTTATTTTTTTTCCAGACTACAGTTTAGATTATGCTCATTATATAGAATTTGGAAATATTAAAAAAAAAAGCGCAAAAAGAGAAATTAAAAATTACCAGTAATCCCTTTATCTATATTTGGATTGTTCTGCCCTATAAATTCACTAGGTGGCAATATGGTAGAAGCCACCAATACCTTATGAATGATTAGAACCCTTGTATTGACTCAGGTGTGTTGGGTATTGGAGGCTCATGCACCACTAAATTATATTTCTGTTGTTTATAAAAAAAAAAAAAAAAAGGCAGCATATATTTACAAAGCAAAACCGTTCAAAAAAGCCGGGCACGATGGTGCAGGCCTGTAGGGCCCAGCTGCTTGGCAGGGTGAGTCAGGAGGATTGCCTGAGCCCAGAAGTTCCAGGCCAACCTAGGCAACATAGCAAGACACTCCATCTCTTTAAAAAAAAAAAAAAAAGTGTTCAAAATGCTTGTAATCTAAATAGTGTCTTTCTCATATAGATATGTATAATGCGATATTCAGTACCGATATTAATACTGCTGTATCTATGCTGTAAGGTAAGACGGATTTTCCTCATTCTTGTCGTTAATCTATTTAGCAGGATAATTGCTTTGACTCAGTGTATTTTGTGCATTATTTGGCAAAATAGAGTGGTTTGCGGAGGTTGTAAATATCTCTTTAGCTTCTTATTACAGGTGGCATTGATAGGAGAATAAGTAAAAACATAATAAACAAGGAAAACAAGTAAAATATAACAAAAGCTAGCATTTAGTCATTCTGATTTTGGTTTTTGATTCTTACTGTTCAGCTGATGCAAATTCTGAAAATAAGATGTTTTCAGACCTATTTTGAAATGAATAAAGTAGAACAATTGTTTTCCCCATTACCTAATTTATATAGAGTAAGAGATTTTTATTAATAAATGTATCTTACTTAATCTGGGCCTTTTTATCTGTTCTTCAGTTTCAGTAGGAAGTAATGGAATTTTTCACATTCTCAGTTGACCAATACCTGAAGCAACATTAACTGTGCTTGAATTCTGAGAACTTCCTATCAGAGATGCTTATTGGTCAAGTTGACCACATCTTTGGGATTTAAGGCTTGAATTATCACCTGGGCAGCCAGCACGGATCCTTCTATCCAATTGAGTTCTTGCCCTCTCTTTTAAAAACATTTTACATATTTTTTAAGTTTAGATTTATTTCCCATCAAATTTTAAGTTAGAACAATGGATTTCAAACTTTACTGTAAAGAGCCCCTGATCTGGAGGGTGGTAAAGGTCCCTAGCCAGAGAGAGGATCAGCTGAAGCAGCTCCGCTTTTGGTTTTATTTGTTTATATCTTCATGTAAAATTTTGTGAACCAAAGGTTTTAGGCTAAAAAAAAAACGTTTGATAAACACTGTAAGTACTTGCAAAAAAATCACATTCTGTCATGTTCCTGTATATGAAAACATTTGCTGTCATGGGCAGAGCTCTGTGCTAATCCCTAAATGTTGGAAAACACAGAAATAGATTTCTGCCTCCCTGCCTCTGGGAATTTTATTGGTCTAATGTAGATAAGTGAAACTTACTTAAAAGGGAAGCAACAATTAAGGATTTTAAACAGAGAATCTGCTAATGAGTAATCAGGTAACTTCACCTGTGCATGGTGAGTTTTGAGGATTAAAACACCCTCCTCACAGGAAAGGTAGCTCTTCATCATTCTTGTCCCACCGCTGAAGACACACGCAAACTGTAACAAGCTTTTCCACTGCCTGCGTGCGTGTGGTCCCCGTTCTTCTATGTCCCAGCTGTTTATTGAAATTTTATTAATTTTTTTAAAAGTTATTTGAGGACCGAGGTCCCTCGCTCTTAGTCAAATTGAGGAAGGACCCTGTAGAAGAAATGAGCTATGCTATAGAGCGTTGGCTCTTCAGGTGTGGTCCCCAGGCAAGTGCGTCAGCATCACCTGGGAACTCGTTAGAAATACAGGTGTTTGAGTCCCACTGCACACCTCCTGGATCAGAGACCCGGGGAGTGGAGGTCAGCCGGCCCATCAGGTGATGCTGATGTGCCGTGAAGTTTGAGACACCCCTGCTGTAGTGTTAATGGGGTTTCTCAGCAGTGACACTGTTGGCGTTCTGGCCAGGTGATTCTCTGTCATAGGGGGCTGTCCGGTGCACTGTGCAATGTTTAGCAGCACCCTTGCTTCCTACCCACTAGATACTGATAGCACCTCTCCCCTAGTTGTGACAACCACAAATGTCTCCAGACGTTGCCAAACATCCTCTGGGGTGGGAGCTTCAAGATCTTCCCCCTCGCTCCTCTTGAAAACCACTGCCGTAGAAGAACCAGGGAGAGCACTGGAAAAGTGGACATTTCCTGGAAATTCTTGTAGATTTTTTCTGAGTGAGAGATAATATTCTAAGGAATCCTCTGAAAGACTGTTGGCCTAGCCTCTCTTGGTATAAGACTCCCGGAGAAATCCTAATGCATTCAGTTTCACTGTATAAAATAGTTTGGATATTTCATCTTCTCAAAACTCGTAAGATACGACATCATAGAGAAGATAAAGATGTTATGTATATTAGGGCTTGCCCTGAAACTGAGTCTGTTTTCCAACTGTTAACAGATTTATCTGTAAGTAATGTGAATTCATACATTGCAGAGCCTGAATTTATATCACAGTTGTAACGAGGGTTTAAAATTTCTCGTTCATGATACCAGTTCCGCTGTGTCTCTCTTGAAGATAATCTTAGTAAAGGGGAAAAGCATGTACTGGTCTCTACTCTGAGGTTAAGAGTTTAATGAAATTATCACTCTGGTCTTGGTTAACTTACTGGGGTTGCTGCTGTCCCACGCAAACTGCTGATGCGTAAAAACAGCGTGTAGTTAATTCAACACTTTCACGTTGTCAAAGGAGCTTGCCACAGAACGCTCACTAGATGTTAACGTTTTCAGAACTAATAGCAGCGACTTCCAAACTGGAAAAATATCTAATATCCACCGAGTTCACAGATTTCAAGTGTGTTTTATAATGAAAGAATTAGAGCGTTTCCTTAAAATGTTGGCATTCTGTCGATTATCAAGCTAACAGGGAAAATGGATAGTTGAAATATCACAAAGGTGTCATTTAATCTGTAATTTTTGCCACATCCCTTCCAAAAGCTGGAACCGGAAGTGCTGACTCCTGATTTTCCGTCCCCAGCAACTTCCCGGATTCACCCACCCAGGAGACACGATTTGAATAAACAGTAACAATGGCCAAAGATGAGATGACAAAAAAAAAAAGTGATAGGGCTTTTGTCTGTGGCAGCCACAGACCAGTCGGTGCTACTCTGGCTCTACTTAGTAGTTCTTAAGTAAAATTATCATATTTTCTACATCAGTGAAGCACAGATACATTGTCAGTGGTCTTCTGTGCCAGTATGTGAAATGAATTGCTGCAGTTGATATGATGAGACAGATCTTCTTAGTCAACCATCATTTGATAAAAACAATTAAGATTTAATTAATTGTTGGATTAAGTAGCTCTAAGTTATTACATATTAGGTAAGTGGTGAGTTCGGAGTGTAATTTTTACATCATATCTGCATAACCTTAAGTAAATCAGGTTCTCCAGGAGGCACCAATGGTATAGTCAAATATGTCAGATTTTCCTGGAGAGTCCCACATTTGAATATCATTCTCTCTCATTTTACCAGTAATTAATGTATGTCAAACCATTTGATCAGATTTCTAGTACAAAAAAATACAATCACAATAGTATGCAATGAAAAGGGGGCTGGATTTGGAGCCAGGTTCTAAGTCATGGCTCTGCCACTTGTGACCTGGTCGAGTCAGGCGCCTCTCTGAGCCACAGTTTCCGTCCTCGTAAAGTGAAAAGTAAATCCCAGCGGTGATGTTGCCTGTTGCGTCATCCGTCCCACGGGTTATCGTGAGGGTAAAATGAGATTCTGTGTTCAAAGACATTTTTGCAGCTATAAAATGGTGGTAGGCCTGTGGGCTACAGTCTCCTCTTTCGAGGATAGGTTGCATGATGTTAGTTAATTACATTTTCCTGACACATTTTGAGCTTTCTCATGGTTGGCATTCTTGTCACATCAAAATGTTTTGCTAGATATTAACACCACATGCAGTAGCATTTTTATTAGAGAAAAATAGAAGCTCATTTATAAAGTTGGCAATACCTTTAGTCCTAATTAGCTTCCGCTCAAGATAATTTCAAAGTCTCTTCTGAGACTTTAGGTCCCTTGTGCTGAGGGGTCTTGAGTGCAGAGATGAAGGAATTCTGTGTTCCAGTTGCCATGTTTATTTCGGTCACAAACGATGTGGAGTTTCTCCCTTTTTTCATTTAATGTTAGTGATAGTTGTGGGTATGGGGGTGGATTTTGTTTTTGTTTTGTTTTGTTTTTAATTTCAGTTCTGGCCAGGAATGATGGATGAACTCTCCGAGTTGAGAGAATTCTATGACCCAGATACAGTGGAGCTGATGAACTGGATTAAGTAAGAGGATTTTTTTTTAACCTTTAAAATTCTGAGTGCCTTTTAAGAGTCACTGTACACTTCATTAGTTTTTGGGGGGAGTTTTGTTTGTTTCTGAATCTAACGGTGAAGATAAACATTTATTAAATTTTTCTTTAAAACTCTGTGTTTGGAAATAACTGCTTTCCATTCAAGAAATATCCTCTCCCACTGTATCCTGTGAAGAAAGGAAAAATACCCATTTGGAGAGGAAAATAGAATATGGAGGAATAAATTTCAAACCACCGACAGAAACGGCAGTGAAACGTTATTTATCATCTGTGTTAAAACTCACAGTTTTACATTCTCTTCCAAATTTATCTTTATTATTTTATCATAATACTGTTCAAGTTTTCTATTAATGCTGACATTTGAAAGTATTTTTTCCTTGTTAATTATTTTTAAATAATTGTACTGTAAACTCCAGTTAATTAGAGTCATAATAGCTCGGTGCAGATTTCATTTTAGCTAATCATATTGCCCAAGCCTAAGCCCAGAGAAAATGTAAGATACTAAAACCGGAGCTTGTTTTCTCTCGAACGTCACAATGCTTTAGCGTGATTTTGGTTCTTATTTTTGCCTGTGCCTTGTTGCTCTGCCTCAGCATTCGGCGTCGGAATGAAATCCGTGTATTTCCAAAGCTTTGTTGATGAAATCTGCCCCCTACCAACAAAAATAAACTTTTCTGTCTGGAGCAACATTCCCATGGCCTGTAATACTGTATTTCTCTACTTTGTAATCAAATACCCGCAGTGTTATTATTCACACACAAAGAGATGCTGCAAATCTTGTGTGACATATTCTGAAAGCCTTGGCTGTATCGTCTCCATCACTGAGAATTTTCGTGGCCGTATTGGCACTTGGTCAGGACTGATGTTTACTAACCAGTGCAGTTTAGGACGGCCTGTGTATTAAGAGATGGTAGATGTTTGATAGCTTAGGTCTCTCGAGTGCGATACATGGATTCTATAGAGATTTATGTCTAAAATATATACGTGGCTTCTTTGGTCCCAGTGTCGGACCGGGTTTGACTAGATGCCATGAGTGTAATTTTTCACATATTTCTGGTGCCGGGAGTGTTGAGCAGTGCTTTGTCTTTATTTAATTTTTAAATCATGGCAGACAATTTATATAGAGTGAATGATTCCTTCAGTATTATACATAGGAAAAGAGAGTTATTCGTATAAAAGAAAGCTAGTTACTTCTGCGTTAACCATAGTCGACTGGAAATTTATGGGACGAGTATCTGAAGGTGAGGCTGATGTTTTCTGTCTGTAAGATTACGTACGTGGAGAGGGTGTGGGGCACCCACGTTCTGGCAGCACCCTGGAGCAGTTAGATCTTTCCCAGGTCTGCCTGGGTTAGCATCACAAGCCCCTCATTTCCACTCCGTCTTTCGAGAATTAACTCTAGTCACTCAGAACATACTCTAGCAGAGCCGCGGGTCATCTTCGGCTGTCTCAGACCGGACGCACTTACGTGTCTGCCTTTCTCGTCATGCTTTTGCTCGCGGAAGATGACTTAAGGTATCACTCTGGCTCTGAAGAGTTGTGAGTGAGAGGTTGTTCCAGAGGTAGAGAAGACGGTGTGTTTGTTGGTGTGTTTATTCCTCCTTTTGGGGACGCGTCTTTGTTCCTGGATTTCCTCTTACCGGCAGCCCCTCCCCCCGAGCTGCGCCATCGGAGACATACTCTTTTTCTTTTTCTTTTTTTTTTTTTTATTCTCAGCAACTGAAGGATTTGTATTGTTCCAAAAAACGTGTTCCATTGTGATCTAACTTTGCCTTTTTTTTTTTTCCCTCTAAAATTCTTCTAATCTAAATTACCGTTTCTGTGAAAACAGCGGCTTGGCGTGTTTGTGAAATAAGCTAAGTGATGATGAATGTGTGCCAAAATAGGGCCTATTTAGACACAAAAGATGTTTGTTTAAATCAACATTCACATCAGCTCTGGTCCTGAGTCTTCGATCCCAAGCACACGTGAATGTACTTAATATTCCTTCAACCTGCCCCGATTTCTTCTGTTTTTGAGACAGAAAATAGGGCCTTCAGCTTTCACTTCACTGCTTTGGTTAGTCACAGTGTCCATGATGTTAGAAGGCGTGAGTCGTGCTGGGGAGAAGACCGTGGCCCAAGGGTACGTGGAGTGTACCTGAAGGCGGCCCCTGGCCGTCTGGCAGGGAGCCCCCACTGTGGGTGGGGGGGGGCCTCAGTTCCCTCCATGCTCTCTTCTGTCTGTGCTGTTCTCAGACACCCAGATGTCTGTCCTTTGTCACTGCAGTTGTGACAGCGTCTCTTGGGCAGGGGCACAGCCTCCGTTACCGGACGGCTGCCATCGGGGTGATCAGAACTAGAGAAATGGTGACCTGCGGAAACTCCAGGGGACCCTCATTTTTGTGCAGAGTAACTCTCATGTAAAGTGTGGAGAGGAAGCTTATTCGTCATCTCCCAGCCTCTGCTCCGCGTACTGGATGCTGGGGGAGCCTCAGCCTTGCCTTGGGCATCACTGTTGTGCTCCAGGGACTCTGAGCCTCCACTTGGAGACTCAGGCATGGCGAAGCATTTGCTGAGAGCGTCTCTGCTTTGAGGGTAGATTGAAAGATGACATCGCCTCCGTGGGAGTTATTTTCTTTTCTTTTTGAGAGGCCTGGTTAGACCTTTTATAGGCTAAAGAGAGATCGTCAAGGGAAAATAAAGGGGATTACTTTAGGATAACACTTATTCATATGAGAGGCGTCATGCCAGAGGGATTGGATTTCTGTGTAAAGGTTTAAAGTCTTAATATATAAAGTTATTTCACATCTAAAGTTTTGTATTTAACAGTACAATTTAACATGTTTATTGAGCATCTGGCATGTAGTAAGCGTGTTGAGGTTGAGTGGCAGCCGTTAACTGCGTCTTCACTGGGGTGGACGTTAAGCTTCATCTCCGCAGGGTCATCTTCACTCTTCCCTCCCACGCTCTTAGTTTCGACTCCGTTTTGAGATTTTCGGAGTCTTAAAAGGTTTAGGGGAACGATTTTTTTTTTTTAGAGTTCTAATTTTTAGTAATGGAAAACGTCGCTTTACGCTTTCCTATCTTTAGTTCCTTAAAGGAATGGAGATTTAAGTATAAAACTAAGACTACTTAGGGATTAAGTCGGTCTTTTTTTACAAGGGTATTTGGACATTTTAATCAAAGACGGTTTACCGGCAAGGACATTTTGTTGAAGTCTCGGGCCACCTGGATGTGGGAGCCCCAGCTGCCTCCCCTGTGAGAGCCGGGAGGTCAGCTCACCCGGTGCCACCCACACCCCGGGCCTGTGTGCGCACCTGGCCGCCCGCTTTCCAGGCTGCACCGAGGGGCTGCATGCTTCGTTTCCAGGCAGATTTAAATGCATATATTCATAGTTACCCCTCTTTGCTGATAATGTTTCCCGGATACAAACCTGGGTGGTTTGTTGGTTCTTTTTTTTTTTTCCCCGCCTTCTGGTATCTCTTTCAGCAAAAACCAGGTGGTACTTTTGTAGGTTTTCTATGTGATTAGAAAGCACGTTTACTCCAGCAAGGCCAAATGCAACAGCAATCTGTGCTTCGTACCTTGTTCCTTTGTGTCCTTGAATGTTTCATTTTTGGTTCCTGAAAGTTTTCTTTGACATTTTGCAATTAAGATAGACAGATCTGCAGATGCGAATATTTTAAGGTATGACATTTTAACTACTTGGCTATAGGAGATTTTCACTAGAAATAGTCTCTTTTCAGTAATGAAGCGTGTATGTGTGGTATATTCTCTCAGTGGGACTGAAAAAATATACCAAGTTGCTTTCACATTTAATCAAAGCAGAAAGAGTTACTGTATATTTTTAATGTGATGTAGGCTAAGTTCAGATTTTAAATGCCTGTAAACCTCTTTTATATTTAATGAATCATTTGGTAGCATTTGCATAATTCTATAAATTTTTGAAGTGTAGGTAAAGCAAATGTTCACACATTATATCATAATGCTCGGCTTACCCATTAGTTCAACAGTAGTTGTTGAAAGTTAGAGCTTAAAAAAAATCAGTGAGATTATTTGTTCAAAATGCCGTCAGGTCTTCCTGGAGCGACATTTAAATTATATAATGTAAATCCGTTTGACCTGTGAGTCCTTGTCGTTACGTGGTGGCATTTCTTACAGAACAAATTGTTTGCAGGTTGGGCAGCCTGCGATGGAGCTTGGCAGAGAGCTATAAAAACAAATTATCCTTTCATTTTATACATCATTTGTTCATACATTTGTAAAAATTGCTTTGTTTTTCTGTAATGGAGAAGTGTCACTCAGCGGTTAAAAGCACATTAGCTGTTTTAGATACCGGCCACAGAACGTATCAGGCAAAAGTATCCGTGAAGGAAGAGTGCCCAGCATTTTATCTGTCATTACGCATATTTCCAGTTAAGGACAAAGAATCCCATCTCCCTTTGTCTGCTAAAGTCACCTCAGGAACTATAAGATACAACAAATATAGGGTTTTTTTTAAGTTTAGAAATTGTGTGATTGTTCTTCATTTTGTTCCACTTTGCCTGTTGCTTTTACTGTTGCATTTACGTTACCGGTACCGTTAAATACTCAAAGTAGCAGTGACGCAGCCCAGATTTACCGTGGAGCTAGCATCGAAAACCAGGTCAAACAGAACAAAGTGAATAAACACCCTCTCTGCTATCCCCGGAGGTCAGTAGTTTTCAGAGAACTATCATTTCTGATTCATTTTATAGGCATTAGGATACTTGTATGGTAATACTGTAAAATAAAACCGAGGGCCTTAGTGAAAGACTGTGTCGGCCATCCAGAGGAGCGTTGCCCTGACAGGTTACACAGGTTGTATTTCCTTCAGATGTGCTCCCATTTTTTGCTAGTAAAGCCAAACATTAGGACCTTTTCAGTTTAATGGGCTTTATTCCATTTTATTTTCTTACTTTTTTTAATTTTTTATATTTTATTTTTTTTATTCTATTCTATTTTTTCCTCAATTCCTCTAAGCAGTCATGTGACATATCACCTTACTCTGCCACTGCCTTGGGGGCTGTACCTGTAGGGGCTTAAGAGGTGGGAACCTCTCGAGTGCTCTTGGAGTGTGCTGAGGAGAGAGCATTTTTAACGACTGTGTTCGGTTTCCGGCATGAAGGCCTGCGGTATGCGTTAGTAAATATGTGATGGGCTAATTATAGGACTGGTTTATTTTGAGGCGCCTGCCTGTCACGGGAGCTGGGCCTGTCTATATTAACTAGTAAGCTTCTTGAAAAGAGGGTGTCAAAGCTTGTTTGCCAGCCCAGTACATGGTAGGACCTCAGTAATATTTTTTGAATAAATAAGGAACAACTTTGTAACTCCCTCGAAGGCAGTTCAGGAGTTTTGACATTTAAACCTCTGGGAGCTCTGTAATTGGTCAAAGCATTGTGATTAGAGTCCAGGAAGCAGGCTGAAGCCTTGGTCGCTAGCTGTGAGTAGGTAACAAGGTGTGTCGTCACCTGTCGCTGCTGTCGTTACAAAATGCACGCTGTAAGCTCTGCGCACCTTGTTGGCGCTGATTCCTACTGTGTATTCAAAACGGTGACGCTGAGTCTTGTGATTGGAATGCGCATCGTAAGCTCGGCTGCTGGGCTGTCTTTTGTGTAGAAAGAGCGGCGTGGCACTTTCTAGGCAGTAAGACGTACAAACCAGGATTGTTCACCCCGTCAGCCTGCCTGATGCTCTGCCAGACGTGGAAACCAGACTCTGTTTCTTTCTGCGTTCTGTGTCTGTCTAGTTCAGAGGACCCAAAGACAGCCACTCCTTGGTATTAATATGGGATGGTGTTGCATCATTTCTTGCAGTGGACTGGCTTATGTCAGTTGAGAGTACACAAAAGGAAAGAAGTCTGACTTGTAAAAATGGTGGCACTGTCTTTAATTAATATTTGTTCGTATTTATTTTCTTTAGTAATAATGGCGCACCACAAGTGAAGGTAGCACAGTGTACAAGGCGCAGAGTGGGTGTTAAGTGCTCATGGGATCAAACTGAATTTCAGTAAAACCTTTCACTGAGGAATTCTGTGCACCTTCACATGTTTTCACTGAAACCCCCCTGTCCCTCTGACCCTGTGGGACAGATGTCAAAGATCCCCCGTCAGTTGTCGGTAGAGGGGACCGAGCAAACATCTGTTTGTTCTTGTGTTCCTGGGTCTGATTGTCAGAGCGATGACAGCCTATCAAGTACAGCCAAGCCGCGCAAAACTTTCTTCTGTCGGAATCCACATTCTAGACTGTGGCATGGGGGCGGGGGGGATGCAGATTATGTGTCATTCCTTGTATGCTCACTGTAATTCCATCGTTTTTCCCCCTCGCTTAAGAAAGCTTATTGGAATGCGAATGAATGGGAGTGTCATTGTTAGAAAGAAAGTCTTGAATTTTTCAACAGCAAATTATTTGTAAATGTCACAACTTGCGTTGTAGGCCGTCTTGCTCGTAGACATCCGAGGGCCTTAGTTGGATGGCATTCATGCCGCAGTCTTAGCGCGAAGTTGGAATACATAAAACATCCTGGGTGGGATATGTGAATATGATGAGGCTTCTCTTAGAAACCTCAGCAGCAGAGCAAGTTTCATGCCCTGTTCTCCAAAACCATTGAGGGAAACAGCCTGCCAGAGCCGCTTCTGCAGAGGATGTTGAATTTTAATGATTTCATGTAAACTCCTCAAAACTATCTCCCTTATTTAGCTCAGTCCAACAGGCATGGATTCCTCTTTCTTGACACAGAAAGGATGAATGTATCTTGCACTATTCCTGCTGGGCCTCCAGAAAAGTGTGCGCTGGGAGAACCCCTAGAAGAAACTGTGTGGTCTCCACAGTAAAATACCCCCCACCCCAATTGGTTTGCAGGTGACTCTCAGGTTTCCAAAAAAGGGAAATTAAATCAATTTCTACAGGTCTTTGTTTCTCGGGGAGGAAAAGGAAACATGCTGTCTCCACATTCTAGGAATCTTTCCTTGGGTCCACCATGGTTCCCCACACCCCCTGGCAGGGGGGGGGTGGGCAGAGGATTGTAGGCAGTGGTAACTGGAGAGTGAGTTTGCACTTTGGGATTAGGGTGCCCTGTATTCCTCAAACTGTGCGTGGTTTTTCATGATCGAGACTAAAGAAAAGGAATATGTAAAGTATTTTTGTTTCCACATCACAAGTATTTTACATCCCCATATTGAGTAACAAGATATTTGCTATTTTGGGATCTTCTTTTCATATTCTTTTGTTTTTATTCTGTTTTTCATAAAGGTAATTTATAGTAATATTTGTGATTTTTTTTTCATTATTTTATATAAAAGTCCTTGGAATTAATTAACTCATGATCACCAACAGTTTCTGGCAATAATTTGTTATAGTTTACTCTAGGCAGCCCTTTAGTTTAATGCAAAAAGTAGTGGCAATCTTTCGAGTTCTTTTTGTTAGAATCAGCCCCTCTGAAACAAGCAAAAGAGGGTTGTGGGTTTTAGCCTAGAAGCCTCAGACTCAGGAGCTACCTGCCTCCCAAGACAATTGATCATTAAAGTCATCAAAACAGTAAGTTAGAAGCTTCCCAACCGCTATTCTAGCGAACAGTCAAAAACAAATACAAAACGTTTATGTAAATATTAATAGTTTGAGCACAAATCAAAACCTAAGCAACCTCATGTTTTTTTTTTCCCTCCGACTCTTAACACTTGCTAACAGACCTGTGTAAGTTTTTTTTTTAATTTTTTTTAATTTCAGCATATTATGGGGGTACAAATGTTAAGGTTACTTATATTGCCCTTGCCCCCCTCCCCCCTTGAGTCAGAGTTTCAAGCGTGTCCATCCCCCAGACGGTGCGCATCGCACTCATTATGTATGTATATATCCCCCTCCCCCCTCCCATCTGCCCAACACCCGATAAATGTTATTCCTATATGTCCACTTAGGTGTTGATCAGTTAATACCAATTTGCTGGTGGGTACATATGGTGCTTATTTTTCCATTCTTGGGACACTTCACTTAGTAGAATGGGCTCCAGCTCCATCCAGGAAAATACAAGAGGTGCTGTATCACCATTGTTTCTTATAGCTGAATAGTACTCCATGGTGTACATATACCACATTTTATTAATCCACTCATGTACTGATGGGCACTTGGGTTGTTTCCACATCTTTGCAATTGTGAATTGTGCTGCTATAAACATTCGAGTGCAGGTGTCTTTTTTATAGAGTGTCTTTTGTTCTTTTGGGTACATGCCCGGTAATGGGATTGCTGGATCAAATGGTAGATCTACTTGTATCGCTTTAAGGTATCTCCATATTGCTTTCCACAGGGGTTGCACTAGTTTGCAGTCCCACCAGCAGTGTAGGGGTGTTCCTGTCTCTCTGCATCTACACTAACATTCATTGTTTTGGGACTGGTTGATATAGGCCATTCTCACTGGAGTTAAGTGATATCTCACTGAGGTTTTGATTTGCATTTCCCTGATGATTATAGCTGTGTAATTCTGAAAGAGTGTGATACTGTCGTCTTTGTTGTCTCTGAGGAAATCTTAGCAGTGGTGTTAATTCAGACTCTAAAATCTTCTAGTTCTAACACTCCAAGAAAGGCTGTGTTTGCTGGAAGCATGCAGTTGCTGGCTGGAGTCAAGCTGTGCACGGGAAGGACCTTGACCAACCACCCACACTATGAAGACAGCAGCCTGCGAGAGCGAACCAAAGCGGTGAGGCCCCAGCTGTGCCTTTTCCCACTCAGTGAACCGGCCGTGGGCTGGGTTTCCCCGTGTTTGGTGAAGACGGGGTGTCGTGCTGCACCCCCAGCTCGTAGGTTATGAGGGGAGTCAGAACACAGAGCACAGCCGCGCCCGCTGGTTCTGGACCGCGGGCACCGCGTCCATCGAGGACGTGCTATGCAGGCCACAGGTCCTCTCGGGGAGCGCCGAGGGGGCACCTGCCGTGAGGCGTACGGAAGGGAGGGCTTGGGGGCAAAGCCCTCGGAGTTTTTGAGGTGGGAAAGGGAAGGAAGAGGAATTGAGGCGTACTGGTCACCTTTTTTATGGACCATTTCTGTTGTGTGGTGTTAACTTTTGAAAATAGATAATACAGCCACACGGTTTGAAGTTCAGAACATGCAGAAAGAAAGGCAGTGCAAAGCTTCCCTCCCACCTCTGTACTCCAGCTACTGGTTCCCCTCCCAGGAGACAAATGACGTTACCATTTTCCCACGTGGCCTTCCACAGGTACTTGATGCAGGCACAAGTACGAAGTTTTCCGAATTATTTTCCCCCTTTTCACAAAGGAAGTAGCATCCTACCTCTTGCCTTTTTGGCACTTAATATATTTCGGAGATCATTCTGCATCAGTATGTTAGCAGCTTCCTTGTTATTTTTAAAGCTGCGTAATATTTTATGTGAGTGTAGCGCATTAACCATGTCAGTTGTTTCCCCGTCTTTTGCGTTTACGTAGGTAGCGCTCCAAATCAACTTGTGCTTTCCTGGCTGGAGCGTCACTCTTTACGAGCGTGGTGTCTGTCTGTACGTCAGGTGATCAGATGTGGCACTGCTGGGGCAAAGGTCTTGGCATTTGCCATTTAGAGAGATGTTATCAGGGCACCCTCTGCACAGGTCATGTCAGTTCACAGTGCAGGACGGTGTCTGTCTCCCTTAGTCCTCACCAGTAAGATTTCAGACTTTTCAACGATTCACGCTGGTCACTTCTTAATGTTCGTAATAGAAACGTAGTTGAAGAAGTCTTGTTTTGAGGTGAGATTTGACTGGCCTAAAAGCAAATGATTTTTACTGAGCCTTTTTTTTTTTTTTTTAATAAGAATCATCTAAATTCAGACACCTGCTAAAATGGGAATTTTTCAGTTGGCCCAAGTGGTGTTGCAGACGGTTCCGAGTTAAGTAGAAGAGTGAGGGCAGGGAGGCGCCCTGCTCTCCGGACACAGGGTTCAGTCAGGAGGGGGCCTTGCTGCTTGGGCTGAGAGCTGCGGAGAAGACGCGTCAGTGCGTGGGGCGTCCTTCTGTGTACCCCCCTCTCCAAGAGCCAGTGCCTGCCTAGGTACCAAGGGGTATGCTCTAAAAATTGTCATCCTCCCGGTCCTACTGCTCGTCTTCGGTGATGACTTTCAAACCCGTGGAACGCCTTCGGTCTGAGACCCTGTGCTGGACTGTAGGACGCCCCCACGGTTCTCGCAGCAGAAGCAGCTCGCCTCCCCGCCATTTCACATGTCCACGTGGACACAGTGAATTAGACTGTCCTACCCGGTCCCTTTCGTCAGAAGCCAGTCATTAGCAATGAAGGGACAGCAGAGGAAACGGTACCTCTCTTCGCGAACCTGTAGACCCACACAGCCTTTGCCCACTGCGAAGTCCCAGCACAGGGGACGTTGGGTGTTCATCACGGCGTGTCGCGGTGGTGATCAGCGTGAAGGGGCCGCCCCTGTTGCACTGCCGCTGGTGCCGCAAGGTTCTCCTGCTCCCGGGAAGGATGGGAGGTAGAGACGTGTTCCGGTCTCCTGCTGATCAAGCAGCCGTAAAGCGACAGGTGCTGCCCCAGCGTAGGACCAGGGACCGTACGGGATCCTTTTCCCACCTGCCGTTACCAGAAACTGGTCTCCTCCTCACTAGACTGCACCATCACCCCTACTGGACCATTTTGGTCCGAAGGTCCCTTTTTAAAGGTAGAGACTGTGTCTTACTGACTCAGCCGTGTCATTTACCTTGGCGAAGCATTCTTAGAATTGGCATCTACAGGTGAATATATTCGTAACTCGAAAGAATACATTCTGAACCCAACTGTATTCGGCACGATTCACTCTCCCTCTCCCAGGGCTAGGCAGTTACAATATTCTGTTGGAAAATTTCCACACGTGCTCCAGGCCTGCAGATGAATGAGTACAGCAGTGGCCCGGGCAGGGAGAGGAGGAGGACTCAGGTGTTTGGGTCTTCAGTTCAGCCCCCGTGGGAGGTTACGTCGTATTCCTCGATTAACTCCGTGGCAGTTGAGTGGTATTTTACCCGATTCCATTTTTATCTCATTCTGAAGGTTTATCAGATATATGCCAAGAGGTCTCCAGAGGAGGTGCATGCCCTCCTGAGGTCCTTCGGCACCGACTACGTGATTCTGGAAGACAGCATCTGCTACGAGCGAAGGCACCGCCGGGGCTGCCGCCTCCGGGACCTGCTCGACATCGCCAACGGACACGTGAGCATGCCCAGCCGCGTGCGGGGACTCTCCCCCGCAGGCGGGATTCCAGTCTGAATCCTATGGGGAAAAAAAAAAAGAAAATCGAGATGTGAAACTGAAAACCAGTTAACTAGCTAAATACAGGTATAGGTATAGATATAGACATATATTTATAGATACGTAGTCTAAATAAATATATTTACGTGAAACATGCAGGAAAAAAGAATGTAAATCTTTTTACACTTTGTGTCTAATAGAGTTACGCTATGAATCCAGCATTGGCTTTTAGGGGCTGGGCGAGGGGAGCTCTGGGTGCCCAATTTCACATCAAACGGAGCAACCCAGGCCGGGCACGGTGGCTCACGCCTGTAATCCTAGCACTCTGGGAGGCCGAGGCGGGTGGATTGCTCAAGGTCAGGAGTTCAAGACCAACCTGAGCAAGAGCGAGACCCCATCTCTACTAAGAATAGAAAGAAATTAATTGGCAAACTAAGTGTACATAGAAAAAATTAGCCGGGCATGGTGGTGCATGCCTGTAGTCCTAGCTACTCGGGAGGCTGAGACAGGAGGATCGCTTGAGCCCAGGAGTTTGAGGTTGCTGTGAGCTAGGCTGATGCCACAGCACTCACTCTAGCCCTGGCAACAGAGTGGGACTCTGTCTCAAAAAAAAACGGAGCAACCCTACCTTTTGCCGGTTTGTATGATGGAGCTCTGCATAAAATTTATCTTTTAAGGATTTTTCTACTAAAAACAAAACCTGAGCTTTTAAAACCACTGCTCCAGAGCTTCATATTGGCTCATCCCTAAGTGGCTGGGACCGTGTGGCCCCTCCCTCCTCTCTAGCCCCAGTGGAGGATTCTCACTGCTCTCCCTGCCCTCCTCCCAGGTGTCCTGTGTCCACTGGGACACTGCCACAAAGATGGCTCTCTGCGGCTGAGCTTGCACTGCAGAGCAGGAAAGCAACAAGCCACTTCTCCTTCTGTCTTCTGAGAAAAACATTCTTAGAGCTATGCCAGGTCTCAACAGAGCAAACAGAAGATCTTCACCCTTTAGAGGTGTGATGTGTGCTATAATTAACGGTAGAAAAGCTGATAGAGATTTGTGAATGAGTGGGACAAAATGGCAAACCTAACCTAAATTAAAAGAAAAAAAAATTTGAGTATACAGAATTGGAGATTCAGATTTTTGCGCAAGGAAAGTAATAGTCCACAGCTGTCTTGAATTCCGAGGTGGTACAGAGACCAAAGACAGGTGTTTAAATTTTGCTTCGTGTGTACCTTGTTGTGACTGGGCCATCTGATGAGTTGGAGAACTTTCTCTGGTCATAGTAGTCCTCTCTGCGTTTCATTTTTGTGGGAAAGAGTATAGTGTGTTGCTAAGAACGAGGAGGTCTGGATTCTGCTTCCGGCTTTGCGGTTAATGGTGATACCGTGTGACACCGTTCTCTCTTCTCAGCCTCGTTTTGTACTCCTGAAGCGGGGGAGGGTGGGCCAGATGATCTCCAAGTAGCCGCTGACACTGAAATACTACAATTTCACTAACATTCATAGAGAAACCCGACACCTAGTCCTGTTTCTATTGCCTTTCATAGATACGATTTTTCTCCCAAATTGTATTTGGGTCTGTTTTGGTTTTAGATGATGGATGGCCCAGGAGAGAACGACCCTGATTTGAAGCCTGCAGACCACCCTCGCTTCTGCGAAGAGATCAAGAGGAACCTGCCTCCCTACGTGGCCCACTTCACCAGAGTGTTTCAGAACAAAACGTTCCACGTCTACAAGCTGTCCAGAAACAAGTAACGAAGACTTCTGTCCAGTCTCTGTTTTCGACACAGCAAAACTGCATCCTAGCGAAACTCAGTAGTAAGGTTTCCTATGTACGTAGGTAGCCGGCACCTCAAAGCTGTGACCTGAGTAAGTTCTCGCCGATGTTTACACAAGCAGTGCCGTCGTCAGAAGTGTCTTCTGTGAGCTCAAGTCTTTTTTGTCTCCTCTGTATCTCTCCATTAACGATCTTTAGCCTGCACGTTCACAGCTTTCTGAGAGTGGTGTAGAATTCTGTTGCTGGGGGGAATGTACGTTCCGTAGATAGCCTGGACGGCCACACACCGCACAGGAAGACGAGAGCCTGTTCAGGACTTGAAATGCTTCTGACTCTCACTTGACTTAAGACAGGCATGGCTGAGTCAAATTGAAAAGGTGATTAAATTATTTAATGTTATCTCATTAGTGAAGGCCAACTGGTGGCTTTTTAAAAAGTTCTTTATTGTCCTGTTTCACCCTAATATTTTATAATGCTTTCCGATTGTCTTGCTTTTAACATTAACAAAAAAAAAATCATGTTAGATCTTTGTATCAAACATTTTGTTACACTCTGTCTGAAAGGTAATGTGTAGCATGTGAGTAGTATGTGTCATGTATTAGAATGTGTGTGTGTGTGTGTGTGTGTGTGTGTTTTAATGCTGGGCAAGAAAAGTGTTACAATTTCCATACTGTAAGTCCTTAAAGGGGCAGGAATGTATGTAGCCAAGTTAGAATTTGTTACTGTTCAGTGTTGTTATTTTAAAACCTACTGATACTCTTCAACCTCTCTCTCCTGCAAGTAAATTAGTTTTGCTTTATTTCTTACTTCGATTTACTGGGTTTACAAAATTTTGTAAACTTTTTGTGTTTTTAGCCTTTGTATTTTTTGCAGCCTTAGAACTTGCAAAGTCTGAATATTTTTAAAATGTTATATCTTAAGTAGTTCACAAATACCGTATTTTTAGCAGACAGCATTTTCATACCGAGTGTGACTTGTGGTCTCCAATCTTACCGTGAGGGCCCTGGTAGCATTGTTCTTTTCCTTCGTAAAAGGTAACCAAGTGCCTCTGAGTCATGCTTATTTGTAACAACAAAGAGGATTATATGTACCTGCTCGAAATTTTTTGATATTTGTTGTTATAATTAATTTCCAGTGATGGACAGCCTGTAAAAGTCACTGATATAAGCACTTAATTAAATCAAGATGGCTGATGAAATTAGCTTTCTTCCCTGTTCTTGCCAGTTGGAAATGACGTAAATATTTCTCCTTGCAGTTGTGTTGAAGTAAACTACCGTAGGCATCAAGATGCATACATCACATTTCCAAATGATCTTATGACAGTCAGCTACTACTTACCAAGCAGCATGCAAAAAAAATTTTACACTCTCGTGTTGGACACAAGGATACTCAGCTTTTATCAAAAGGTATTTAAATAAAAAATTGAGACTAGTTGGGTTATTAAATTACACAGTCGAAACTTTCAAACTGTATCTTTCCTGTATCCCTTAATAAGGTTGGAGACCACTGCAGTTTAGGATAATACAATAATAAGGCATTTTAATCAGTACTAAAACTTTAACTAAGCCAGTAATGATGCATGCCTGTTGCAGCTGACAGCATGGGTCAGAGCCTCCTTCAGCGAGTGCCTTACTCTAGTTGAAACCAAGCACACGTAAGGTACAGTTTGTTAGACTGTGTGGTTTTGTTTTTAAAATCCTCTGTTACCTTTTCAGATGCATCTAAATTCATTTTTAGTATTTCTGTATGTTTTCGTCTAAGCATTTAGGCACTTGGAGTCTCGGTACACAAAACATGTGCTTAAATCTTTATGCTTAAACCATCACCACAACGATGGCATACGGTGATTTTTTTTTTTTCATTGTGTAGGTGCCATTGTTGCCAAAACATTCAGTTTCAGTCCTCAGTGAAAAATACAAAGTGCCAAAAAAGTCTTGCAAGACAAGAGTCCATACTGCACTCTTTCCAAGACACTGTGACCGTGTACAGTAGAAGTTTTTCCTGATGACCAAACCTCTCAACGAATCATGTTAAATATTTTCAGCACGCGTCAGTGTTGTCTTATGTGACCTTCTCACTGAAGTACACGTGAGGAGAGAGAGGAAAAGCGTCTGCCTGGCTTCTGGCTCTGGTTTCTAGCCTCTCCTAATAAGCTGAAGCAAGAGAGCTGTGTCCTGAACCCCGGGCCACCCAGCCACCTTGGTGGCTGCATTAATACTTGGTAATAGCCACAAATAATGGCTCTGTACTTTATGGATAGAAAAGCCACTTGATTTTGCTTCTGAGTTAGCAGCCAGACGACCCTCTAAGTACAGTGGAAGTGCTCTTAGCTGCCCCTGCTTATGTGACTCCCCAGACCCAGAAGTCTCCGGCCCCCTTGTGACCTGCCTGCCCCAGCACAGCTGAGAGGCTGCTCTCTGGTGTTCAGAGCACTCCTGTTCCCTCCCGCCCTTGAGTTCCGTGCCCACGCCAGATTTCGCCGTACAAGTTCTCCTTCTTGTAAACGGACAACTCAATTATTTACATAAACCTAGGAAATACAGGTGTAAAAAGAAAGAGTTATTTCTGCAAAAATTAAGTTGAATGCTTCGGTAAGATCTGATAAACGTTGAGCGGCTAATAAAGGTTGCTTTTAAATTAGATGTGGTTAGGAAAATCATAAAACGTTGAGGAAAACATAAAAATGAAGAAAATTTCTGAGCTCAGATTGCTTTGCAGATTTATTTAAGGGCTCATTCCACCTTTAAAAATCTAAACCAATAGGAGAGTATTAAAATGTACCCAAATCATGTTATTGGTATGATTTATGCTAGAAGTAGGACAAAGGACAGACCCTTATACAAAGGAAAGACCTTGTCTTTACGTCAGAAGATTAGCAAATAAGTGTACAGTTACACATTTTAAGTTATGATTCCCTGCTTTAACCTACTTCCTTCATTAAATGACCAACTATTAGTACTAATCACAACGGTTATGAGAGATTCTACTACAGTTGAAAGTTTCCAGTTACTTTTAAATACAGGCTTTTTAAAAACAGGGATTCATTTCAAGTAGGTGTTAATCTAGGCAATTTGCTGTCCTCTTAAAGAAGATTTTCTTGACCTTTGTGAGATTGACTCTATAACAGTGTGTATGTGTGTGTGTTCTGAGTGGGCGCTGCCAGGTGGCAAGGGCACACACAGATATTTCATCTGACCTGCATCTTTATTTCACAATTAACTAAAAATAAAAATGTTTTTTCCGATACTACATTAACTTTGTCTAAGATGTAAAAATTTTAGCTTATCTTTGGCCAAAATCTATCTGAATTAACATGGAAGTATTTGGTTTTTAAAATTTAACTCAAATCTTGGAGTCAATGGGAAGATACTGAAACGTTCTCAGATTACATATCTCGGTTAATTTGCTCCCCACAGGCTTTATACATGGCAACCTTTTGGCCTAAGAGTGCGTTGTTCATGGAAAAAACCTTTTAAGACGAGAGGGTTGCTTGCTTTCTCGTGGCAATTGATTGCTGGGTTTTAACATCCTATGGGTGAAATCTTACAAAGAGGTTTTATAATTTGTCGTACTGAATTGTATGGAGATTGTATACTAAGTAAAATTCTTTTTAAGTTATACAAGATGAGTGTCTTACGTTTCTTTGAAGGTTGAAAACCAAGGAAGCTGCTTATTGAAGTGATTACATATTGGCTAAATAGAGCAAATCAGCTGGATTCCAGACACTGTAATAGGTGTGTGATGATATTTAATTGTAGTTTTAATTTCCGTTTCCCTGATGACAGACGACGTTGAGTGTCTGCTCATGTGCTTTTTACATCTCTGTTTCTTCTTTGGTGAAATGTCTGTTTAGATCTTTTGCCTATTTTTTAACAGGGATATTTTCTTTCTTATTAAGTTTTGAGAGTTACTTGTACATAAGTCCATTATCAGATATGTGTTTTAATCATTTCATGCTATGGCTTGTCTTTTCATTTGCCCAACAGGGTCTTGCGCAGAGAAGATGTTATTAATTTTAGTAAAGTCCAACTTACCAGTTTTTTAATTCATGGATTGTTCCTTTGGGTGTTGAAATTAGATTAACAGTGGCCTCAAAGAATGGAATCATGAAGTGTTTCCTCTGATTCCGTTTTCTGGAGGAGATTGTGGACGACTGGTATTAGTTCTTCCTTAAATGTTTGGTAGAATTCACCAGTGAGATTTTAGACCATCTGGGCATGATGCTTTTTTCTGTTGTTTTTTTTGGAAGGTTATTAATTGTTACTCAGTTTCACTGGTAGATATAGGGCTACTCATCTGTTTCTCCCTGTGTGAGTTTCGGTGGATTACGTCTTTCAAGGACACCCACATGCACGAAAACGTACCTAGGTATGGACCTTACACCTTTCACAAAAATGAACTCGGGTGAATCACAGGGCTAAATGTAAACGGTAAAACTATAAAACTTCTGGAAGACATGGAAGAAAATATCCTTGACCTAGAATTTGGCGATGAGTTTTCTGTTACAACACCAAATTCCTGTCATTGATGCAGATGGGCATATGGGTATTGTCCAGAGAGGTGAAAAGTGGGAGATGAAAGCACCCTCTGAGCCCTTTCTGTCAGCTGCGATTCCTTACACCACATCCCACACGGTAAATGAAGACACATCTGAAGGCGACACAGAAATAGGCCTTTAGGGCTCCAGACCATTTACATACCAAAAGCACATTACTCAAAAGCACTAGGGTATCAAATGGGTGTCACATCCGATTTGTTTAAACAGACATAACATGTAAATAATTGTAGCCAAATATGTCATTGGACAGTTTAGAGCCATATCTTTTTTTTTAATCCTAAAGGTACAAAAGCTCAAGTTTAACTCCAGACAAACAAAACTGTCAATTAAGAAAAAATAAAGGTCTTTGGCCTAACTCAGAAAATCTGTTCGACTTCGTCCCATGGTCCGTGATTGATAAATTAAATCTTTAGAAAGATCATGAAAGTTTGTGTGTTTAAAGCAAGCTTATTTCTGTTAATAAAGCTGAATGTTCTGACAGGGAACAATTAGAAAAGGAGTCAGCGGAGGAGGAGGCCGACGTTCAACAGACCAGTGTCAGCTGTGGCTAAGAAGCCCTCCGCTGATTTTATCTCAGCAGCAGGAGAGGAGACACAAAGGACGCCGTCCCCACCTCTGATGCTGGATCACCAGCCCTAACGGTATTGCAGGGAGGGAACTGTGGAGCCCCCCAGGCCTGGTCAGAGCCATGGCTCAGCCACTTCCTTGTTCCATGAGTGCGGTGTCCTCACCCGTGGATGGAGAAAGTAATAGCAATTCTCATGAGGACACAGAATGAAATGAAGCGACGTACCTGGACCTTACCGAGGGCCAGCACATCTCAGGTTCCCGGCAGTCCCCTGCCCACCACCTCTCATTCCACCTGTGAAAATTATTGAGAGAGATTCCCAAATGCATACAAGAGAAATGTGCGTTAAACCTGCACCAAGATATGCCTCTCGCATATCACGTTAGCAAATGTGGGATCCTTGTGTGACAGAGGTGGCATCACGAGACAGAACATTGCGTAATAGGGCTGGGACAATCTGGACAGAGAAAGATGAAATTGGAGCCCTTTTACCTGATGGGTAAAATCCCTCATGGATTATAAGTGTTTAAACTGTAAAGAAAAAACTTTAAAAATGCCTAGAATAAAATACAGGATAACATATTATCTTGAGTGTAGAAGGATTTCTTAAATAGGACACAGAAAGCACTAACTATAAAAGAAAATATCAATAAATTTTATATCTGGTATATGCCTTTAGTCCCAGCTATTTGGGAGGCTGAGGCAGGAGATCATTTGAGCCTAGGAGTTCCAGGTTGTAAGCACTGTGATCATGGCTACAGCCTGGGCAACATGGACCCTGTCTCTTAAAAAAAAAAGATTGAGAACTTTTGTGCACTGAAAAATACCATGCAAGTTATATAAGATGTTGACATAGGGGAAGCCGGGTAAAGGGAATACAGGAATTTTCTATACTGTGTTGTGACTCTTCCGTAAGTCTCAAATTATCTCAAAATTAAAAGTTTAAAACCGGAGTAGTGCCGCCTTATCCTTAAAGGATAGGTTCCAAGACCCACAGTGGATACCTGAAACCGCAGATAGTACCAGGCCCTACATACACTGTGCCTTTTCCCATATGGTAACAGGCAGGTAGCGTATGCAGCGTGGACACACTGAGCAAAGGGACGACTCACATCTGGGTGGAACGGAGCAGGACAGCCACATCATGCCACTCAGAGCAGTGCCCAATTTAAAACTTACGCGTTGTTTATTTCTGGAGTTTTCTATTTAATACTTTTGGACCACAGTTGACGGTGGGTAGCTGAAAACTGCAAAGCAAAACTGCAGCCAAGGGGGTGCTTCTATATAGGTTAAAACGAAAAGACAAGCGACAAACGGGAGAAAATATTTGCAACATGTGCAACCAGCCCAAGGACTATAACGTCCAGACTATGTGAAGAACGGCCTCAAGTCAGTAAGAGAAAACATGTAAGTAACCCCAACAGAAAAGAGCACCCACACCCAAAATACTAAAAACGAAAATAAAAGGATGGACGCTCATTTCACAGAACGGCCCATAAATGTGAAGTTTATCCTTCACGTCGTTAGACATCATGGAAATGCAGCTGAAGACCACCACGTGTGTGTGATGCACCTTAAAATACTTCAGTGTCAGTGGGGTGATGAGGAGAAGGGGCCGGTTATCCTGTTCGCTCTACTTAGGTACATTAGAGAAGGTTCATAATAAAGATTTGGAAAAAAAAAAAATAACTACAGTGAGATGCTGCTCTGCACTCAATTGATTGGCCCAAATTAGGAAGCCTGGCGTGTTTCGGTGAGCACGTGGGGTGGTGTGAACTGCCCACTGCTGGTCAGAGTGTGAACTGCCGAGATCCCTCTAGAAAAGAGCGTGGCGATTCCACGACCCAGCAACTCCCCACTATTGCGCACCTAGAGGAAATACTGCACATGTGCAATACGAAATGTGATTTATAATGGAAAAAAATTTTACAGGGCAGCAACCCAAACGTCCATCATCAGGAGAGCAGCTAGATAGAGCTACAGTCACAGAACGGACTTCTCACTACAGTGAAGACAGTGGGTGAACTACAGCTGCATGCACCAATACGGATGAGCCTTACAGACGTAGTATCGAGTGTAAAAGCAGGTCACAGAAAGCCGCATGCAGGACGATGTAATTGTTATAAAATCCAATAAGGGAGGCTAAACAATACATTGTTTAAGGATACATGTACATGCAATAAACTTTTAAACAAGGGAAAGAAAAGCTTTGTGATAGCGGTTACCTCTGGAAGGAAGACAGGAGATAGGGTATGTGCATAGCACCCCAGGGACAGGCAGCTGAAGAGGTAATTGCTAGAGAGAGATTCCCAGTGATTATGTGGTAGTTACTGTGTGTGTTATGTATATGTATATGATAGCACTAAATTACGTTCTAATAAGAGATTACTTACGTAAGCAATGGTACGTGCATGGGACAGATGTCATGCAACCATCAAGAATCTCGTTCTCACTGGGCACAGTGGTTCACACCTGTAATCCCTGCACTTCGGGAGGTGAAGGCAGGAAGTTCACTTCAGGCCAGGAGTTCAAGACCAGCCTGGGCACCATCATGAGACCCTGTCTACAAAAAAATTTAAAAATTAGCCAAGTGCAGCAGTGCACTTAACAGTTCTAGCCTCTCAGGAGGCTGAAGTGGGAGTTGGAGGTTGCAATGAGCTATGATGGTGCCGCTGCACTGCAAGCCTGGGTCACAGAGTGAGACTCTGTCTCTAAAAAAAGGGGGAAATATCTTCTCAAAGACTACCTTAGGATCTTGGAAAATATTTAATGGAAGAAGTTTCAGAACTGCACAAAGAGACTAGATAAAGATGGTGTGCCCAGCCTCCTCTGACTGTAAATGCCTAAAAATGGCAGGCGTACATACTCACACGTCTGTATTTTCACATCGATGAACAGTGCTGAAAGAGGAAGGGGTGCCTTCAGTGAACCAGTGATTAGGAGGAATCCCTGACATTCACCAGGCCGATGGGCCTGATTTGGAGGACTTGCCGGCCTAAAACATGCCCAGGAGTGGACTTGTGTAGAACACGGGAGCAGCTGAGGTGCTGAGGCAGGAGGGGCGGCCCTGGGGTGTCCAGCCAGATGCTGGCCAGTACTGCAGCCGTGGCCACGGGCAGGGCCACTCACTCTGCTCTACAGGCCACGCCCAGCAGGGGCAGCAGAAGGATACATTCCTGGGAATCTACGAAGCAAGAATGGGACGTATGAAAACAAACACGTGAAAGTCTTGGAAATGTGTGGATGGGCCAAGGAACAGGATGAGGAGTGAGTGAGGAGCGGCATGGTGGGTCTGGATACGTGCAGACCAGGACGCCTAAAGGCTCCAGAGTGCTCAACAGCTGGAGATCCAGAAGGAGAAGGAGGAGAGGGGAAAAAATGAATCAAGAGTAATCAGAGCTCAAAAGAGACGCGTCCACAGAGCATCACATAGGAAGAATGAAAGAGAGACCTGCCCGAGACCCAGTGTGTGAAGTTCGGGACGAGAGAGAAAGAGATTTCTTAGAAGCTTCCAAAGAAATATTTCCCACGAGGAACAAGAATCGGTAGACTTTCCATCAACAACCCTGAATAAAAGACAACAGAGCAACTTCGTCAAGATTTTGACGGAAAACTATCCTGCACCTAAAATACCGTTCCCAGCCTGACCATCTTTCAGAACTAAGGGCCAGGTGACAAACACAGCCTTCAAGGAGTCAGCAAATGTACCGCGTTAGTGACGAAAGATACCAATACACGTGTAGGGAAGTCTCGATAAACAGGTTATGTTGCCAGTGACCTTAGCAGGGAGATGGGAGGGAGCAACGCGGGTACTGGCGAATTCTCAGTCTTAGGAGAATTCAATCATTCTGTTGGATGATTGATCCCAAGGAAACCCAGATCACCCTCTGCTAAGTACATTCTCCTCCTCCCAGCGAGAGGCCGTGTGCACAGCGGGCAAGGGTGAGATGTGGAAGACACAGCCTGTCGAAGAGACAGTTGTGATTTTTGCATCACCGAAGACCCAGAGTGACATGGACACACCCGTACAGCGGCTCCCCCGTGTCTGCAGTTTTGCCCTCCACGGTGTCAGTTACCCACAGTGAACCGCCATCTGAAAATATCAAATGGAAAATCCCATAAATAAACATTTCCTGTCTTACATTGCGTGCTGCTCTGAGTGGTGTGATGAAATCTCACAACATCCCACTCCGTCCCTCCCAGGACGTGACTCCTCCCTTAGTCCTGCGTCTCCACGCTGTCTGCGCACGACCCACTTGTGGGTCACTCAGTGGCTGTCTGGGTTATCCGATCAACTGTCCCAGTATGGCAGAGCTTGAACCCTTCTTTTACTTAATAATGGCCCCAGGCCGGGCACGATGGCTCACACCTGTAATCCTAGCAATCTGGGAGGCCGAGGCGGGTGGATAGCTCAAGGTCAGGAGTTTGAGACCAGCCTGAGCAAGAGCAAGACCCCGTCTCTACTATAAATAGAAAGAAATTTAATCGGCCAACCAAAAATATATAGAAAAAATTAGCCGGGCATGGTGGCGCATGCCTGTAGTCCCAGCTACTCGGGAGGCTGAGGCAGGAGGATCGCTTGAGCCCAGAGTTTGAGGTTGCTGTGAGCTAGGCTGATGCCACGGCACTCTAGCCTGGGCAACAGAGTGAGACTGTGTCTCAAAAAAAAAAAAAAAAAGGCCCCAAAGCTCAGGGTGGTGATGCTGGCATATTGTAACGATTATTCTATTTCATTATCAGTTGTTGGTCTCTTACTGTGCCTAATTTATAAATTAAACTTTATCACAGGTCTGCGTGTGTAGGGAAAAAACATGGTACATATAGGGTTCAGTACTGTCTGAGGTTTCAGGCATCCCCCGGGGGTCTTGGAACGTATCCCCTGTGGATAAGAGGGGACTACTATACCTGGCACAAAATCTTTTGAAAATTAAACGAAAGGTATACATGTCCCCGTGCCCAGTGCGGCGAGTTCTGCTGCACTGAAAGTTGTTTTTGGTGAGCGTCATTTGTCATGTTCTCTTTCTTTGCTGGTCCAGGAGCCAAGCCCAGCATGGCGACCTCAGCCGTCTCCAATGTTGAGTATAGAGATAGCCCTGCACCTTGAAAAAGGTCGTTCCTGAGAGTGAGTGACCTAGGGCCGTTTTCTCCTTATCAAATCATGATTTTAAAAAATGACAAAATTTAAAAAGAAAACATGACAATAAAACCGGATCATTTGCTAAACATAGAATTATTGGATCTGATACGTCACAGAACCTTACCACAATGGTGAAGCAATACAGAAAAAGGTACTGGCGGTTAATTTTATGTGTCAACTTTGAATTCCCAGTTTATAAAGTGATTTATAGCTTCATAATCACCAAACAGGTGAAGCAACACTTCTGAGATGACAAAGTGACCTGGTAAGACTTCTTAAAATTAAAAAGCCCATTCCTTTTAGCCAACATTCTGTCATGGTACATTAAATGAAAAAGAGGACCTCGCCTGTAAGATTTTTTTTTTTTTTTTGCATAAAACTCTAAGTTCTCAGTCTTTCGATAAGATGGACATAAGTTGGCTCTATAGAATTTTGGCTGAATAATTAACTTAGGATTCAGCTTCTTACTTGGAATAAGATTGGAAAAGATAAAGAAATTAAGCCTTTGACCATTTTATCTCAAAATACAATTTCTTCATCATGAGGAACAAAACAGAAAAGAAGTTAAAGAACTTCCTTAATAAAAGCACTGAACTGCCACCAGTCTAATAGACTATTAGGGCCTAGATGAAGATGGAAAATTACCTAATAAAAATTGCAATTTGCATAGATTTGCCCCATAATTACAAAACTTATTAAGCTCCATTTTCCAGATGCTGTAATGGGGTTCACCTTTCATTTAATGCAATTTGTGATCACCGACTACTGCAGGCAGCAAACGTCGGTAAAATCAAATCCATAATTACATTTTTGGTTCATACGTGAAAGAGTGAAATATTCATTAGCTGATATATATACTATTTGTTAAAATTAAGTAGAACGAAAAATTCTGAAGAAGATTCTACTCAGTTCTTTAGCTTTTCAGGGCTTTGGGGCCATTGATTTTGTGCAAGCCATGGTTACGAAGGCTGCAAAACAGGGAGAGGAAACACTTTGGGTCTGTATTCATTCAGTCCAGTTCAGTACAGTAAATGGCAGATGCTTGTTAAAATCTTCCCACATGTGTGGTCCTGTCTGCAGATGTGTGTTTCACGCTGAACCTTGTAAGTCGCAACTGCCTTACGGTTTTGTGGCAGACTGAGACAGCCCCCAGTGAGTCCTGCCTCCCTGGGGGTTCATGTCCCTTTTCAATGTGACTCTGGGGCCCCTCCCATCGAGTCGTAAGGTCTATTTCCACCTGAATCTGGGCAGGCCTGTGCCTTGCCTTGGCCAGTAGAACGCAGCAGATGTGAGCCTGGGCCATCAGAAGCCTTCATCTTCTGCCTGTTACATTGTTCCTGCTGCCATGGCAGCAAGGATGATGGGAGACCGAATATCGGGAGAGGTCTGGCATACAGCCAGCACCAAGACCCCAGACACGTGAGGAGGCCAGCTTGGAGCCTTGAGCTTCTAGAAGGCTACAGTCACGTGAGTAGCCCTGGACAAGATTCCCCCAGCTGCACCCAGGAACCCATGGAATTATGAGAAATAATTAGTCATTACTGTTTGTTTTTTTTGTTTGTTTGTTTGAGACAGAGTCTCTATTGCCCAGGCTAAAGTGCTGTGGCATCAGCCTAGCTCACAGCAACCTCAAATTCCAGGGCTCAGGCAATCCTCCTGCCTCAGCCTCCAAGTAGCTGGCACTACAGGCATGTGCCACCGTGCCCAGCTAATTTTTTCTATATATTTTCAGTTGGCCAATTAATGTCTTTCTATTTTTTAGTAGAGATGGGGTCTCGCTCTTGCTCAGCTGGTTTTGAACTCCTGACCTTGAGTGATCCACCCGCCTCGGCCTCCCAGAGTGCTAGGATTACAGGGGTGAGCCACCGCGCCCGGCCCCAATTTACTATCTAAACCAGCAAGCCTAACATCCCTTTGTTAAGTTGCCTGAAACAGCCAGTCCCTCAAGTGCACTTTGAAACAGTTTTAACATCTTCCTGGTCTCCATATTAATTAATGAGTCAAAGAAAATCTTTGGCACTTGTTCTTTTGATTGCTAGAATCATGTTATTTAACCTTTTGCAAATTATACCTCAAAATAAGGCCCCAAAAAGAGTTTCGGAGAACCCAAGGACCAGAGGAACAATTCAGCCTCCCGAGGCAGCCCCTCTCCTCTCTGCTCTCTCCTCTCTTTCCGCACCATTAGGGAAAACGGCCGCCCCGCGGCCCTCAAGTCTGCACATTCTCGATTTAGAGGAACGGCCCAGACTGACCACAGTTGCAGAATCTTAAATCTATTTCTAAGAGAGAGACTGAGATCGCTGCAGTTTGGTCCTGGCATCTGCTCCTTGAGCACTGGAAGGACAGGACCGAGAAGTTTCTGCATTCGTGTGACCAAAAACATCCCTGCAGGCCACCCTAGGGCCGGGCAACCGCCAGCCTGAGTGAGGCTCCCGCTGCCTCCGGATGCCCAGACGCGAGCTGAGCCCGTGGAGGGAATGGAGTGTGGGCGTCGTGATGTTATCAATCTCCCCTCTCAGATTCGCCAGCGTTTTTCTTTTGCTTGATGAGCGTTGCCAAAATCTAAGTCACTTTAAATTTTTTTCAAGAGCACCATTCCTTATATTAAAAAACTCCACTCTAATTCTTTAATTTGTTGTTCTCTGATTTTGTCTCCATTAGTTCCGTTTTTATTTTTCTTAGCTTTATTTTACTGGTTTTCTAGCTTTTTATGGAATACCGAATTCGCTTATTTTCATCCTCTCTTTCCTGATAACGAAAACACTTCATCCTCCTGCTCTGAGCAAAGATGTGGCTGCGTCTCTCTTAACCTTTGGTGCCTCATGTTCTCCTGGTTTCTAACTTCTGAGGAGCCTGTGATTGCTACTTGCGTCTGCTGCTTGACAGAAGGGGGTCCTTAAAAGGCTTGTTTAGCTTCCAGAGTTAGAATTTTTTTTAATTAACCTTTTGTAATTGATGTCTAGTTTTATTACATTGTTGTCAGAAAATGTGCCCCGTGTCACAGCCTTGGTTGCACAGGTTCTGAGATAAGGTGATGATACCCAGGCCGGCACGCCCCACGGAAGCTTTATTACAAAGCTGCTAACTCTTTTGGTTTTCCTGTTTGACCTGTCAGAGATGGAGAATGGTATGTTGGAGTGTCTCACTACGATTTTCCTTGTGACAATTTATTCTTGAATTTCTTCGAGCTCTGCTTCATACGTTCCAACCTCAGTGATTCACCGCGTTTGTGTTAGAGATACGAACACCTTCACTGTGAATCCTACCTTCTGTACCGTTAATGTTTTGACCCAAGTCTGTGTCACGTGTTCGTCACGTAACCCCTGTTTCTCATTGCCTGATAGTCACTCACATGTTGGAGCATCTGCCATGTGCCAGGCACTGTGCCTGGCGCAGGAGACAGAGCGGTGAAGGGAACCCACAAGGTCCCTGTCCTTGCAGAGCTCCTAGCGGAGGAGAAAGACTGTGATCCAATTTAGCAACAATGTCACGGACTCACACGCTCACGCACACACGCTAACACGCTCAGACACGCACACGGTGCCGCTCGCTCGTACACAGACACACTTGCACACGTGCACACGTTCATACACTCACGCACATTTCAACCTGTGAAAGTGTCCCTGTGGGATGGGTTGCTAGGAAAGGAATTTGGGGGTTGAAAGTCGTGGGCATTTTAAACTGACACAGACTGCCACGTTTATGTTCTCCTAAGGCAGTACTCCCACCGGCAGAGCTTCTCCCGACAGCCTTACCAACACAGAGTTTTTTTCTAGATTTTTACATTTAGGCTGGCCCCATAGTTGACAGTGCCATTTTTGCTGGTATATTAGTATTTCTTTGATTCATAAACGTGAGCACCTTTTCCTGTACATTTGTCTGTTTGTAGAAGCCCTTTTCTCATTCTGGCTATTAACACCTTGCCGTACTCACAAATACGTTTTCAATTTTGTTACGTGTTGTTTAACGTTATCGATGGTGTGATGTATATGTAAGTTTTAAAATCTGGAGTGCCCTCTTTTTTCTTCTGTTGCTTGCAGATTTCTTTCCATCTCTCAGATTATGAAAACACACGCCTATATTTTCCCCTGCTACTTTAGCAATTCTTTTTTTGCTTTTAGAGTTTTAATCTATCCAGACTTTTCGTGAATAATATGAAAGCAGAGATGTAATTTCTCCCCCAAATGAATAGCCAGTCGTCCAGGCAACATTTATCGACTAATCAATGAACCAGTCCACCAGAAGTGAAATACTATTGCCAGAGCAAGGGGTAGCAAAGAGGAATGCTGGGCAGAGGGGGAACAAAAACAAATGTGTATTCCAGTGCATAAAATTTTCTTTCCGAGTCGTAGAGCCTGTATTCTGAAAGGAAACAGTAGCTACGTGGTGAGGAGCCATTTCCAGCCCCCGGAGAGCTTGCTTTATTTAGGGAAGACAGATCTTGTTTCATGGAGACCAGGCTTCTGGTCTGAGTCCAAGATGCAAAGAGGTAGCCACCCAGTCGTGAGCAGAGCCCCCAGATCTCAGGAAACAGACACCCCGGGAGCAAAGGCGGCAAATAGAGCATGCAAGCTGTGATGAACACTTCCACGGTGACCAGTTTAATACAAAGCCAAGTCCTTTGTTTTGATAAATCTCAAATGCTTACCTTGAAGAGAGAGGTTGTCATGGTAACTCTTTCAGAGACAATATCTTCACCAAAGACCAGTTGTTTAAGCTCTAGAGAACAATCTTTTTTTCTATGATGACAATTAAAACCCGACAAGGAGACCGAACCTGGCAGCACCAGTATGAACCACAGGGAGTGGTATGAAAACCTTCACTGGTTTTCAAAACACTTCAAAAATGGTAAAACAAGGACTTAAAGATATATGACACCTTTTTTAAGAGCTAATATCTATGGTTGCTTAGGTCAACTGTTTTGTTACATGGATATGAATTAGTAACAAAAATGACAAAGTGGATAGCATGATAATTATAATAATATAGTGAGTTTGCTTTTTTAAAATATGAGCATATTTAATGCTAAATTAAAATACACAGCCGAGAGTGGCATGCAGTCACGCCTGTAATCCCAGCATTTTGGGAGGTGGAGGCAGGAGGATTGCTCTAGCCCAGTTCAAGATTGGCCTGGGCAACATAGTGAGATTCTGTCTCTGCTAAAAAGAAAGAAAAAAAAAATAGCCAGGCATAGTGGCTCACACCTGTAGTCCCAGCTGCTTGGGAGGCTGAGGTGGGAGGATACTTTGAGCCCAAGAGTTCAGGGGTTACAATGAGCTGTGATGGTGCCACTGCACTCCAGCCTGGGCAACAGAATGAGACCTTGTCTCTCAAAGAAAATGAAGTAAAATAAAATAAATTTAATTAATTAAAATACCTGAACCTAAACTGTCTCCATCCTCATCACCTGCAGCTTCTAAATGATTGTCTTATGTCTTAACCCTGTTTCTGGGCAAGGAGCACCCGCAGCCTGACAGAACCAGGCTGAAACGGAGCCCGGCACCTCCCGGACACGTGGCTGCAGCAGGCACAGTCCCTGCCGAGCGTGCGAGAGGCGTAAGGGAAAGCAGCCGTGAGAAAGGACTATCGCACAGGGGCACGGGGTTATGGGCACCAGCAGAGGGTCGTGAAACATTTAGGGCCCGCAACACCGGGAAGATGTCATCACCCCTGTACCTGAAGAGGTCAGGGAAGGGAGCAGCCTTTCTGGAGTCCCGTAAAGACTGGGGTTTTGGGAAAGAGACCCCCTCAACTAGAGCTCTGGCCGTGGGAGGCTGCCAGGTGCAGAAGCAGGCTCTGGAGTTTACATCCTACCTGGACAAGCTACCTGCTTTGGCTTCCTCATCTATAAAGAGTGGCTGGTAATACTACCAATGTCCTGGGGCTAAGGATTAAAATCTATACGGTCCCCGACTTACAACGGTTTGACTTACAATTTTTGACTTTATCATGCTATGAAAGAGATACACCTTCAGTAGAAACCACACTTTGGGCACCCACACAGCCATTCTGTTTTTCACTTTCAGTACAGTAGTCAGCAGATTACGTAGGACAGTCAACGCTTTAGTATGAAATAGGCTTTGTGTTAGATGATTTTGCCCAACCGTGGGCTAATGTGAGTGTTGCGAGCATGTTTAAGGTAAGCTACCTGAGCTGCGATGTTCGGTAGATTAGGTGTATTAAATGCATTTAGTCCCCAGGTTATACAGGGCAGGAATGAAGAGTGGGGTGCGGGGGACAGAGAGAGAGAGAGCAGGAGAGAGAGAGAGAGGCAACTAGCAGTATATACAGGGGAATAAATAGGGTATGGGTCACTTTAAGTCCACAGGCCTGAATGGCCCGTTTAGAGGAAGCACGGAAAGAAAGCAGGTGCCCAGCCTGCTAGACAGGAGCTTTGCCTGTAACTGCGTGTGTCCGGCACTGGCTTGGACGTGGTGTTCCCACGCCCAGGCAGCACCCTTCGCTGTGTTGCTCCCGCTGCAGGGAGTCCGTCCGTAACGTCTGTGGAATAGACATGCGAGTGTAGCGATGACAGGTGCAGACGCAAACGTTAGAAAAGCTAGGAAACGGCGTAAAGTGACTGAGAGGGGAGGATAAAGAGGCAGGGGACTGCTTCCATTATAAGCAGTTTTCTATCCTTCTGTAACCACGTGCACCAACGGGTAAGACCATTTTAAGTTTTCACTGGAGATCATTTCATGACATCTCACCGTGTCTCTGCTGATATTCAACAGGTGGGTTTGCCACTTTAAAAAGCACAAGGGAGAGGGTGACGGGGAGATTGAGAGGCTCGCCTCTCTGTCCGTCACAGTGCAGGGGCCGTACCTGGAAACTGATGACAGCAACAAGCTGCAAAGCGCTCGAGTCATCTGAGCACTTACGGATCAGATACTTCATAATAAGGAATCGCAGGCGGGAGGAGGCTGATAGGATAATGATTCTGTGGGTTTGTTTTTTTTTTACTATTAATAGTTCTTATTTTTTAGAAATACACACTGAAATATTTACAGATGAGATGGTACGACGTCTGGGATTGCTTCCAAATCCGCCGGTGGGAGGGGGGTATGGATGAAACCAAACTGGCTGTAAATTGATGATGCGGAGTTCATCGTACTATTTGCTCAACCGGCGTAGATGTGTGAAACTTCCCGTGTTAAAGGCAGAGAAGAGGAATGTGTACGCGAAGTGGCAGCAGCATACATTTTGACATCTTATTTTTAAAAATTAAATATGCGCTGTTCAGTTTTAAGATATAAAGCCCTGCTTTGGGCAGACCGTCTCCTTCGAAGGGATCCGAACGTAAATCTCCGAACCACAGGACCGGAGTGCGGGTGCTGCTGGTGATGCTCCGGCTCTCCAGCGACGGGGAACAGGGAGAAACCGGCAGGGCATGGAAGGGAGGCGTTCATCGTGCTCCCCAGAGTCTGAGGACCCCCCCCCCAAAATAATCCTGCGTCCCTCTCACTCCAGGGCAGCACCTGATTCACCTGGGCTGCTTTGCCGTGTCGGGCCAAGGTGCCGCTCTGGCGGGGAGGCGGAAGGCGATGAAGTAGGAGGGGAAGGTGTGGGCCGAGGTTTGAGAGAGAAAACCAGCCTGTCTGCTGGAACAGTGCATACTGTGCGCACCTAATAAATGTTTGCCTGGGTGGATGGGAACCAAGGCGCAAGCACTGAAGAAAGAAAGGGGTGCGAGGTCTGTTGATAAACGCTGTGATGTTACAAAAATCTACATGATTTTTGCTATGGTCCAAATGTTTGTGTCCCCTCCCAAATTCGTAAGTTGAAATGCTAATCCCCAAAGTGATGGTATTCGAAGGAGGGCTCTGGAGAGTGATTCTTTTTTTTTTTTTTTTTACGATTTGGGTTATTTTTATTTTAGCATATTGTGGAGGTACAAATGTTTAGGTACCATATATTGCCTTTGCCCCATCTGAGACAGAGCTTCAAGCATGTCCATCCCCCAGACGGTGTACACTGCACCCATTAGGTGTGAATATACCCATCCCCTCCACCCCCTCCACTCTGCCCGACACCCTATGAATGTTACTACCATTTGTGCACATGTAATTGTTGATCAGTGAATACCAATTTGATGGTGGGTACATGTGGGTCCCCTCTGAGGGTCATTCTTGTCAAAGAAGCCTGAGAAGTTTCTGTGATTCTTGTCTAAGCTCATTTCTAACCCTCCATTGCTTACCTTTTTGGATTTTTATATTCACTTTCTACTGTGTTTATTTGTTGATTTGCATAGTGTGGCCACAGCAACCTACCCAGTGTCATAAATATGCAAAAGGCCGCCATAGGCATAAGTCAGATTTTGGATTTATGAAACAAAACATTTTTCAACCATGTGACTTAGAAGTAAGTGGAAAAGGCATTGCAGACATGGCAAGATTCCATATAAACTGCTTCAGCTGAGTTTAGACACTCAATTAGGCACTTAATTATCCTGAAGCCTTATTGATGCCCTATTAGAAGTGGCTCCACCCTGGAGAATGCAATGGAGATCCAGGTCTGGTCCCTGGAGGGGCCCGGAGGCAGGTCTGACGCAGGTAGCCTTGAATCCACAGCGCCCAGCGCCCCCTTCCTGTTGTCCTGGTCACCCCTACTCAGGGCACAAGCATTTTCCTCCTGAGATCCTCTCAAATCCAAAATTTAAATGTGGGTTTTCCTTCAGGACTTTGCAAGCAGACAGCCACGCCGCCTGGCCCCACTGTAAGGATGTCAACCTTTAGCGACAGCTCAGACCTTCAAGGGGCCATCATCTGAGCCACTCGGATCCAGCTGCCTGGAGTTGGGCTCCGACTGATGGAGTCAGTTAATGGTCCCTGGCCCTCTCATTAATAACTTACCTCCACAGGCGGCCAGCTCCAGGTCCCTGCCCCTGGTATCACATTATATGATAATTATACTCAGATTAGTTTTTCATACCCTTTGGACAGAGACATGCTAATTTGGATTATTAGACATTAAAATCTTATAAGGTTCTCTAGTGATTTTAGGTCCGATTTCTTAAATTGGGTGCTCTATTGGAGAGAAAAGACATGGCTGCTTCCTGGGGAGGTAAGCAAGTGAAGTTCCTCTGCAGGCGGGATGTTACGGTCTCATGACAGACTCAACACCTGATTTTTTTTTTTTTTTTTTTTTTTTTTTTGTTTTTACCGATTCTCACGCTGTTGCCAGGGCTAGAGTGCCGTGGCGTCAGCCTAGCTCACAGCAACCTCAGACTCCTGGGCTCAAGCGATCCTCCTGCCTCAGCCTCCCGAGTAGCTGGGACTACAGGCATGCGCCACCATGCCCGGCTTATTTTTATATATATATATATATATATATATATATATATGTATTTTTTTTTTTTTAGTTGTCCAGCTAATTTTTCTATTTTTTTAGTAGAGACGAGGTCTCGCTCTTGCTCAGGCTGGTCTCTAACTCCTGAGATCAAACGATCCTCCCGCCTTGGCCTCCCAGAGTGCTAGGATTACAGGCGTGAGCCACCGCGCCTGGCCTGTACCCCATACATTTACACAAATAAAAATTTTCAAAAATAGTTCGTTCCTTTTTATTGCCAGCAGTATTCCATGCCGCGGATGTGCGACAGTTTACTGATCCATTGGCGTGGTGCTGGGCATTTGGGCTGTTTACAGTGTCTGGTTACAGCAAACAAAGCTGCTGTGGATATGAACTTTCATTTGAGTAAATACCCAGAATGTGACTGCTGGGATATAGGATAAGTGTATGTGTCACGTTACAAGGGACTGACACACTTTCCAAAGTGGCTGCACCATTTTACACCCCCTTCAAGCAGTCTATGAGAGTTCCGTTCTTCTACATCCTTGCCAGCACTGAATCATTTTGTTTGTTTTTTTATTTTTTTGAGACAGAGTCTCGCTCTCTTGCCCAGGTCACAGTGCCATGGCGTCAGCCTAGCTCACAGCAACCTCAAACTCCTGGGCTCAAGCAATCCTCCTGCCTCAGCCTCCCAAGTCGCCGGGACTACAGGCATGTGCCACCATGCCCGGCTAATTTTTTCTGTTTTTATTTTAGTTGTCCAGCTAATTTCTTTCTAATTTTTTTAGTAGAGATGGAGTCTCGTTCTTGCTCAGGCTGGTTTCGAACTCCTGACCTTGAGCAATCCTCCCGCCTCGGCCTCCCAGAGTGCTAGGATTACAGGAGTGAGTCACCATGCCCGGCCTGTTTGTTTTTGAGACAGAGGCTAGAGTGCAGTGGCATCACCACAGCTCACTGCAACCTCAAACTCCTGGGCTCAAGGGATCCTCCTGCTCCAGCTTTCTGGGCTCAAGCGATCCTCCTGCCCCAGCCTCCCAAGTAGCTGGGGACTACAGGTATGCACCACCATCCCCAGCTAATTTTTCTAGTTTCTGTAGAGACAGGTCTCACTCTTGCTCAGTGCTGGTCTCAAACTGCTGACCTCCAGTGATCCTCCCACCACGCCCTCCCAGAGAGCTACGATTACAGGCGTGAGCCACCGTGTCTGGCCAAATTTGTGCTGTTTTAAACCACTAAGTTCTTGGTCACTGATGCAGCAGCAATAGGAAACTTAATAAAACAGTGAAGGAGAAAGATGACAAACAACTAAAAATGACATAAATGACAGGGAGTGACAAATAGAAAACTGAAGGCAGGCGAAGGGGCTGGAATATGAACCAGGGGCTGTTTTAGGTGCGCGGTCAGGGCGGGCCTCTCTCTCGGGACGTGACCTGACAGAGGTGAGGTGACAGACTGGTGGGATATCTGGGAGAACAGTGTTGCAGACGTTGAGAACGGCCAGTGCAAAGGCCCTGTGATAGGATAGTGCCTGGTGTAATGACGGAACATGGAGGAGGCCAGGGTTGCCGGAGCAAAGGCCCAGAGGGAGGAGCTGGTGGTCCATACAGTGCCTTTGTGTCAGTTAGGAGGAGAAACTGAGGCAGGTGGGCCATTGAGGGAGGGGGTGCAGGGGCACCATCTTCTCCCAATGTGGTGACATCAGAGCAGGTATCTGAAGGTAAGGGCGAGCCCCTTGGCACGCAGCGTGGCGAGGCCGTGGGAGCGGGGTCCGACCCCGGCTGTCCTCTGTGCCTGGGACTGACTCTTCACCCTGCTCCCTCCAATGCATGCTCTGCCCCAGCCCAGGGAAACCGACACGCCTTGCCAAGGCATAGACACCATTACACAACCAGAAACACCTCTGTCACGTGAAGATATACAGTCACAGTCTTATTGCGTTTGTCAAACACATAGCACACACTCAGTGCCTGGCACGGGGCCAAGAGATCTGCACAAGAGCTTCTCATTTAATCCTCGTGATGACTTTATGAGGTGGCGCTGTTATTATCCCTATTCTATAGATGAGGAAACTGAGACCAGGGAGCTGATGTCACCAAGTCGTGGCGAGGGCAGGGTGGAGCCAGGACTCCAACACAGCACCCCAAGCTGCTGCTGTCGGCATGAACAGGGCTCAAGGGAAAACACTTTGCACCGAATAAATGCTTAATATAGGCCAGGCATCGTGGCTCATGCCTGTAATCCTTGTACTCTGGGAGGCGAAGATGGGAGGATCGCTTAAGGTCAGGAGTTTGACACCAGCCTGAGCAATAGCGAGACCCTGTCTCTACTAAAAATAGAAAGAAATTAATTGGCCAACTAAAAATATATAGAAAAAATGAGCCGGTCATGGTGGCGAGTGCCTGTAGCCCCAGCTACTCGGGAGGCTGAGGCAGGAGGATCGCTTGAGCCTGGGAGTTTGAAGTTACTGTGAGCTAGGCTGACGCCACGGCACTCTAGCCCGGGCAACAGAGTGAGACTGTCTCAAAGAAAAGAAAAACAAAAACCCCCACAAATTTGTTATCTTACAGTTCTGGGGGCCAGAGATCCAAAGTGGTGCTTCCTAGGCTAAAATCAAGAGATGGGCCAGCTTAGTTCCTTCTGGAGGCTCCGGGGAAGAGTCCCTGTCCTGGCCTCAGCTGCTGGTGGCCCCGTCCTCCACCTTCAAAGCCAGCAGGGAGGTATCTTCCAATCTCTCTCTCTGACTCTGAGCCTCCTGCCTTCCTCTTTCTCTTATAGGGACCCTTGTGTGACAATTCGGGCCCACCTGAAACTCCAGGATCGTCTCCCCATCTTGGGATCCTTAACTTGATCATTCCTGCAAAGTCTCTCTTGCAATGGGAGGTCGCATGCTCGCAGGTCCTGGGGTTAGGACGTGAACATCTTTGGGGGTGACACTTTTCTGCCCACCGAAATTCCATTGTCACTTTTCGCCGACCACTGTGTCCCCGGTGCCTGGCACACAGCAGGCGCGCAGCAGCGCTGCGGAATGAATGGACGCGGATGGCTGGGACACAGGGGCAAGGAGGGCTGGGTGCCTGTGTGGTGGGGCAGGTTTCTGGGGACCGAAGGCCCAGGAGGAAGCCAGGAGCCCGGAGGAACTGGGGCCGCACCTGGGCCGGAGGACGACGGAAGGAGCAGGGAGGAACAGGAAGAGAGGCGGGAGGCGGAAAGATGAGGCCCCGATCGGGGCGTCCTGTTCCCCGACTTGAGCCCGCCTCCCGCCCACCTGTTCTCCGCCTGGGGCTGGGCTCGGGCCTCCCTGGAGCCGCTGCAGACGGGGGGTGGGGGAGGCCGGCGGGGGTGCGGAGGGATGCCCGACTGGCGTGGCTGGTTCAGCTGGTCCCAGCATTTGGCAGAGGAGGGAGCCGGGGGACAGGTGAGGATAGTGCTGGGAGGGCCCCTGAGGCCCGGAAGACGAGGGCGAGGAGCGGCCTCTCTGTTCGCTGGTCCACCCCTGCAGACCCCAGACCCCAGGCGCAGTACCCCCGCCCCAGAAGCCTCACTTGGCTCTGTCTGGCCCAGCCCTGGGGACCAGGAAGCCCAACCTCCCTGACCCCCAGCTCCTCCTCCCTCGGGCCTGGGAGTCCTGTCCCCAGCCCCTGCTCCTCACACACCGTCACACCGGTCTTGACCTCTTGGGCTCCCTGCCCTGCGTACCTCTGCCTCCCTGCCCACCCCGTTTCTCCTGTTGAGATCAGGCTGGTAATGAACGTGACCCAGGTTCACAGGGTCCCCTCCCCCGGCTTCCCGACCCAGTCTCTGTCTCCTCTGGGACTCAGGCGGCGGGGCTCCCCGCCATCCCCTCCTGGAACGGACACCACCTGAGCGGGTGTGGGGCCGCCCCCACGTCCCCCGCACCGCGGCCCAGCCCGGCGCAGGCGCTGGGCAGGCGGGGCGGTGTGAGTGTGCGGGGTGGGGCCGGGCGGTGGTATCGGCCCTGCGGCAGGCTCATCCCTGGGGATGGAGTAATCGGGGTGGAGGGCAGAGAGGGAGGTTTCTGCAAAGCTGCACACCCCGAGATGGACCCACCGATTAGCGTGGAGGCCGTGGGGGGAGCTGGGGCGGCCGTGAGGTGTCAGCTGCCCTCCTCCCACCCCGCCCAGCCGAGGCTTCCTCCTCCAAGGGGGTAGGGTGTCCCCGCCACCCCTAACCCACCCCTTTTGCACCTCCTTCCCCAGGTCCGGGTGTCTAAATGTCCCATTTTCATCTGTCTGGGTCACAGGTGTCCCATCCCAGCCTCCTCCTCCCTCAGAACCAGGAGTTGGGGGGCTGAGGGGCAGCCCTAAGCTGTACCCCCCACCTCCCGCCTCATTCATTCAGGCTCCGCTCCTTCCAGACGCTGGGAGCTGGGCGCCCTGCCCCCCAGCTCTGCCTCCTGGGGAGCCCAGCCGCTCAGCAGCCTGGGCTGGCTGTCCTGGCGCTCCCAGAATTCCTGGCACTTACTGGCTTTGTTTTTTTTTTTTTGAGACAGAGTCTCACTCTGCTGCCTGGGCTAGAGTGAGTGCCGTGGCATCAGCCTAGCTCACAGCAACCTCAAACTCCTGGGCTCAAGCAATCCTTCTGCCTCAGCCTCCCGAGCAGCTGGGACTACAGGCATGCGCCACCATGCCTGGCTAATTTTTTTCTATATATTTTTAGTTGGTCAATTAATTTCTTTCTATTTTTAGTAGAGATGGGGTCTCGCTCTTGCTCAGGCTGGTTTCGAACTCCTGACCTTGAGCGATCCGCCCCGCCTCGGCCTCCCAGAGTGCTAGGATTACAGGCATGAGCCAGCGTGCCCGGCCACTTACTGGCTTTTAATGGAAAGGTCTGGCTCTGGAAGTGACAATGGCCTGGATTCATGGTGGAAACATAACCTGATGACCCAGTGACCTCCCTGTGCCCAGGTCAGAGCTCCAAGAGCAAAATCTCAGGGCTTGGGGGTGGGTGCAGATGGGGCCCCCAGAAGAGGCCAGGGCATTCCGGTCGGGTATGAGGGGGGCGTGCCTGAGAGTCCTCCAGCCCAGGCGCACCAGACTCTGCGGGCGGGAGACCACCTCCAGCCTCCCTTTTACAGGAGAGTCCCCTGAGGTCTGGGGTGGGTGGGGGCCCTCCCCGTGGCTTCTTCCTGGGCCCTCAGTCCCCAAAAACCTGCTCCACCACACATGCACCCAGCCCTTCTTGCCCCTGTGTCCCAGCCGTTAGAGGCGTTCATTCATTCCACAGCGCTGCTGGGCGCCTGCCGTGTGGCACATGTGGGTGACGTGTCTAGCATCCTGGGGACTCATGGGGGTGGAGAGCACGTCCTGACTGGCCCAGCCCAGCCCCACCTGGCACTTCTCCCTGCCACCCTTAAGCCCCCAGGGACAGGCATGAGTATCCCTGAATGCCCCCACAGTCAGCCCCCACCGAGTGTCACCTCCCTATCCCAGGGGCCCCTTCTGTGTCCCAGGAAGTACCTCCCAGTGTCTGTCCAGCCTCTAGGCCTTTGCCCCTACCAGGCCCTCCACCAGGTCCTGCTTACTCACCTGATGAGCGCTTCTCTTTGGTTTTCCCTCCTGGGGCGTGCTTTTCCCTGGGAAGCCAGTCCTGACCTCCCAAGGAGGCCCCTGCTTTTACAGGAAGGATACTGACCACTCTGAATTTACCCCAAGCCAGCGGGATCGATACAAATAGTCCTCAAGACACATACAGCATTTTAAACTTTCGAGTTGCCACATTTTTCGAAAAGTAAAAAGAAACGAGTGAGAAGTTGGGTGCAGTGGCTCACGCCTGTAATCTCAACACTTGGGAGGCTGAGGCAGGCGGATCGCTTGAGCCCAGGAGCGTGAGGTTGCTGTGAGCTGTGATGACCATTGCACTCCATTGACTCCAGTGACACCATTGCACTCCAGCCTGGGCAACAGAGCAAGATGCAAGACGCTGTCTCACAAAAAAAGAAAAAGAAAAAAAGAAAATGAGTTAAATTAATTGTATGTAATCTGATATAACCAGAAATCATCATTTCAACATGTAATCAATATAAAAATTACTCTTGAGATGTTTAATGTATCACACCTCAGTTCCATGCTCAGCTGCCAACAGTTCTATTAAAATGGGGTCTTACCAAAGTGTTAATGTTGTGTTTAGGAGGAAAGTATTTTATACTGTTTCTGTTTTCAAATTTAAATTTAAATTAATTAAAATGAAATAAAATGGAAAAATTTTACTTCCTCAGTCACATGGGACACATTTCTGGTGCTGAATAGCTATTCGCCTGTGGCTGGTGGCTCCTGTATTAGACAGCACAGCTCTGAGCTATGTTTACTTACCTGTCCTATTGGCAGACACAATGTCAGAGACTGACCCAGAGGAGGCCTCTCCAGATATTGGCTGGAGAAATGGATGGACGGATGGAGGATGGATGGACAGGTGGATGGTTGGATGCCTGTCTGAATGGACAGAGGATGGTTGGATGGATGGATGGATGGATGGATGGTTGGGTGAGTGGTTGGATGGACGGATGACTGATGGATGGAGGGATGGAGGGGTGGATGGTTGGATGGGTGGTTGGATGGATAGATGACTGATGAATGGAGGGATGGATGGATAATGGATATATGATTGGATAGATGAATGATTGCGTAGATGGTTGGATGAATGGCTGGAGGGATGGATGGGTGGTTGGATGGATGCGTGCATGGATAGAGGGATGAACAGCTCAAGGGGTGTCCAGGTAAGGTGTCCAGACTCAGCCCCACAAACATCAGGGGTGCTCACTCAGGCCCAGATGGGGAGGCCTGGCCCTGTTGCTTTTCCACCAGCCCTGCAAGGGAGCCCTTTTCACAGATGGGAATATCAAGGCTTACCACTGAAAGTAACTGAGGCAGGATGTCAGGATGTGGACTCAGTCGTGACCAGGGGGAGGGGTGGGGGACGCCTACAGCTCAGCATCTTAGAGATGGGGACTGATGGGACAGGATGCTCCAGGACGTTTGTCTTCTGTCCACCTTCAGGGTGAGGGTGGGCAATGCTGTGTGCCCTTGGGCAAGTCTCACTACCTCCCTGGGCCCCCTTTCTGCATCTGTTAGGTGAGTCTGACATCTCCCTTCCCCCTCACCTACACAATAAGTGATCAGTAAATACAATTATAAATGATGATATTTTTGCATTTATTCATCTAACGAAAATTTCTCTGGCACATACCAGAAAAATGAGGAGAAATTTCTAGAAAGATTCCATCAAAATGTGCTTGGTGGTTACCTCCATGGATTGGACGAGGGTCATAGAGACTTTTATTTCGTTTCTAGACTTACCTGCTCAGAAGTTGTTTTTTTGTTTGTTTGTTTTTTAAACAAGATACAAATATTCCTTTTGTCCTATAGGGGAGATTAGGATTCACAGCCAGACTCCTGGAGACAATCGGTGGGGAAGACGAGGGTGGGGGTAAAGCAAAAGGGGGCGCTGGTTTTGCTAAGCCCATGGTGTGCCTGATACTCTCCCAGCACTGAGAAATGTCTCACTCAGTCCTCACAACAAGCCAATGACATGGGGACCATTTCCAGGTGGAGAAACCAAGGCACAGAAGGACGGGTGAGCCTGGCTCCAGGCCCCACAGCTAGAGGTGCTGGAAGTGGGAATTGAACCAGGGCCGTGACCTTCAAACTCCCAGCCTAACCACGTCTGGAGGTTATCTGTTGCATCTCTGCGTCTCCCCTTGTCTCTCACTGTCTCTGACCCTCTCTGTGTGTCTCTGTCCCCTCTGGGTCTCTGTGTCTGTGTCGTCTGTTTCGAGCGTGCCCCTTACAGCGTCAGCCGTGAGGACAGAGTTGCTGTCTGTCTTGTTCCTGGCGCTGTCCCCGCACTTAGAGCAGTGCCTGACTGACAGGAGATGCTTGATAAATATTTCTTGAATGAATAACCGAATGAATGAATGAACTCCCTGAGACGGGCGGGATCGGCTCCATTCGCCAGAGGAGCTCACTGAGGCTCCAGGTGGGTACGCTCATGCCCGGCGCCACCAGGCCGGAAGGGTCGGTGTGGGCTTAGCGCTGAACCCCTGGACCCTGACCCCAGCCGCTGGCTCAATGCCAGCACATGCCCATCACGCTCCTCCCCGCCCTTGGAGCAGGGTGGCTCCCTCTGGCCTCTCCCCTCCGTCGGAGGCGTGGGTTGCAGCTGGGAGAACCGGCTGGGTGCTGCCCCTCCCCTTGGGCCGGGCTTGGAGGTAGGCACCTGGCGGGCTCCCCGGGTGGCAGACGCTGCCACTGCGAACACCTGGCCCCCTGCCGCCTGCTCCCTGCTGGTCCTCCCCTCCCCGCCCTAGCCCACCCGCCATGGACGGGCCCTCCGAGTCCCCCCGGATTCCTGCCCTGTGGGACACCTACGAGGAAAACATCTCGGAAATCAGGTAAGACCAGACCTGTGCATGAGCCAGGAGACCCCTGTAGATGAGGTGGCCTGCGGGGGAGCCAGGGCCTGCGACAAAGGTGGCCTCCGGCCTCCTGCAGCTTCAGATCCAGCCTGGACTTGGCTGGCTGTGCTGTTGCTGGGCTGGCCCCAACCTGTGCCCCTGGGGTACAAGAGGGTGCGGGACCCGGCTGTGCTGAGTCACCAGCTGAGATGCCTAAGGTACCCCTGCCCCTCTCATGGCCTCAGTTTTGCTGTCTGTCAAAGGGGTCCACAAGCCCTCGGCCTCCTTGCTAGAGGACTGGATGAGAGGGAGCAGGGACAGTATAGTAGTTGCTCAGGAAACACAGGGCCTGTTGGACCCTGCTTCTCTGCGGGACAACCCAAGCAAACCTGTGAATGATGGGGGTGTTTCCCTCGTGGGAGCTCAGAACGTGCCACCTGCTCTGTGCAGGGCAGGACGGGAGAGCAGGGGTGGGGAAGATTGCAGCTGAGTCCCAGAGGGAGAAGCTGTGTGCCGGGGACTTGGGGGCCAAGAGGGTGGGCTCTGCACCCTTCCCCCTCATAGGAGTGGTGAGGGCAGAGCAGTCCCCACCTCTCTGGGCGCCGTGTGACTTCCTCTGTTCTTGGGGATGAATCAGGCACAGATAGCACCTGCTTTCCACATGGGGAAACTGAGGCTGGGAGGGAAAGTGACCTGACCATGATGACGCAGCAAATTTGACCCCAGAATCTGTGGGTTCTCCCTCTCCTGACAGCCTTGGGGATACTCCTGTTATGTCCCTCCCAGTGGCTCCATTTCTCAGATGAGCAAGCCGAAGCCCAGAGAGGGCAGGCAGCCTGCCTGAGATCACACAGCGAGCTGCTGACATCCTCTCCAATCCCCTTTATCTTGTGCTCTTGCTGAGCAAGACTCTTCTGGTGCCCAGACCTCTCCAGCCACCCTGGGCTGTGAGGAGGGGGACAACCAGCCCTGTCCTCACTGCTGGGACCTCACTCCATTGTACTATTTCTGGTCCTCCCCTCCCCTCCGTCAGCCAGGAGCTGGGGTGTGGAGAGGCCTTGCTGGTGCCCAGGACTCCAGGGGCAGGAGTCGTTGAATCCTGACTGCTCTGTGACCTAGACAAGCTTCCTAGCGTCTCTGGGCCTCTCAGGCTGAAAGTAGCCGCCAGGCTGACCCCAGTTGTGCCTGAGGAAAGTCCCAGCATTCTCTATCCAACATTCCCCCATCCAGGACTTTGGCTCTGCAATTCTTACCCCCAGAGATAAAGCAGCTTGCATCAGTTCCCCCCTCCAATCCAACCTCCTTATCTCTGTCCTGCGCAGCAGTTGGCCATAAATCCCAAGTGACCCTGCTGACTGTGTGGGCTCCAAGCCTCAGTGTCCTCATCTGAGACCAGGGGGTAAATGCCCCTCACCTTTAAGACTCCCCTGGCCCTGCATGTCCGCAGCCCCCTGGGTGGTGGCCCTAGGACCTCACCCTTCCACGTGCTTCTGGAATCCCCTAGACCCGGAAGTGTGTCTCTCGGGAGCCTCGTCCTCCCTTCTGCGGCCAGTTCCCCTGGGTGTCCCCTTCCCAGGCCCCGCAGATATACATGTCCCCACTGGGCTCAGCAGTTCCCACAGTGGCTCCTGCTCCTGGATGCCCGTCAGGGCTGTCCCACCCATCACTGGGTCAGACCCACAGGCTTCGTCCTCACCCCTGCCTTCCCCTCTGCCCCTTAGCCTGACAGTCCCCAAGCCCCACCTGGCCCCTGACTCTGCCCCGCCCCTCCTCTCTGTTCCCCCAGTCCCAGCTCAGGCCTCACCACCTTCCCCTGGAGCCTTGTCCCAGCCTCTGGTCCTCCCAGCCATCCTCAGCCTCAGCCTCTGCAGGCCCTGGTGCTGTGGCCTCACCCCCTGCCCCCAGCCCATCTCCTCCCGCACCTGCATTCCTTCTAGACGCCCAGCCACGCCTCACTGTTCCCTGCCCCAGTGCCTTTGCACATCCGGTTCCTTCCCTGGGGATTCCAGAGAGGTCTTTTCTAATCCCCAAATCCATCCCTGGCCCTCCCCAGCTCAAGGCCCTTCCGTGGCTCCCCAGCACCCCTGGCAACCCTTCGGCCAAGAGAAATCTTGCTCCCAAGCAGAAATACACCATATTGATCATGGAGCAGCTCTGGTTTGATATGGGCGGGAGGGGGCTGGGCTCTGGGGACCCCTCTCCTCTCCCTTCATCTGCTTCCCGCGCACCCACAGCCACGCTCTTGGTGGATGTGGCACCAGCAGCAATCTGAGACCCCAGTGTGGCCCTCGCGCAGTCCCCACCCTCCCCCCTGCCTGCCAAGCCCATCCCACCCCATCTACAAGTAGGATTAGAAAGCATCTGGCACCTGCCAGGGGTGACCTCTGCCCTCTCGCCTTCATTTACCAGACTCCCTCTCAGGCTTTCAGATTCAACAGGGGCAATTTACAATTCTTGGCCAGGGGACAGTAGGATGCGCCCACTCCCTGGATCACGCAGGTCTGCCTTCAGATCTGGCCCCCGGGTGGCACCAAACCGTTGACCTTTCATGACTAGGGACAGGATGTAGGAAACTGAAAAAGACATCAAGAAGTGGAATGAATGAATGGAGGTGAGATTGGGCAACCCGTCAGCGGAAGCTTGTAGGATGAGTCAAGGTTGGGAGCCGGAGAGCAGGGCAGGGCGTGCTGGGGAGAAGACGGCAGGGCAGAGGGACAGAGACTGCTTCCGGAAGACACTAGGCGGCCTGGATCAGAGGAGGGCTTTTGAGCCAGCAGTGGAAACTCCCTGCAGAGGACCACCCCGAAAAGGGAGCAGCCCGAGTCCATTTCTGTAAGTCTCTAGAACGAGAGAAGCTAAACTGTATATAGTTTCAGAATACAGGCATATGTAATTAAAATATATGTGTATATCTTTTTATTTATTTTTCTTTTTTTTTGAGACAGAGTCTCACTGTGTTGCCTGGGCTAGAGTGCGGTGGCATCAGCCTAGCTCACAGCAACCTCAAACTACTGGGCTCAAGTGATCCTTCTGCCTCAGCCTCCC